>PVJS01022000.1:0-30955 GCA_004027185.1 Glis glis
CTTTATTTTGAAACCGGGTCTCATGAAGTTGCGGAGGGCCTCACTAAGTAGAGAGAGAGAGAGAGAGAGAGACAGGGAGAGAGACAGAGAGAGAGAGCTGAGGCTGGCTGCAAACCCGGATCCTCCGGTCTCCGCCTCCCAAAGTACTGGGATTACAAGCGTGCACCACTACGCCTGGCCCCCTTATACTTTTTAAGTGTCTATTACTCTTGATTTTTATACAAATTCTGTAGGGATGCTGGCAACAGAGGATTCTCATCTTCAGTTATTTATGTGACTAATACTCCAAGGCAAATTGCTGTCATAAAATCACACCCCATGAGATGAAAATCTACCAGGTTGGCAGACCTTACTGTGTTGGGTTTCTTCTTCACCCCACCCTTGACCTGGGATTGGACAAAGGCTGAACTTATTCTCTTTGCTAGGCATGGGATCAGATATTGAGTGAGGATTAATTCTGATGTCAATTCTTCTTGCCAGAGACTTAAGAAGCAAACAGAAATAGAGCCAAGGGTGGAGAAACTGAGGCCCTCTGACTTTTTTGTTGCCAAGCTGTTGAGACTTCTAATCCTCTTGGCTACTCCACTGGTCTGGTTCAACTTGAGCCCACAGTGATTTTTTTTTTTGGATTTAAAATCAAGGCAAATATCATTGCAGACTCAATGTCAGTGTGCCAGCTCCAGAACACTGTAACCTTTAAAGACTTGGGATTCTAGGAGAAATGTTGCAGCAGCATTCCAGAGACCCACGCGGCACAGACATATGCATTCCTGCCTGCAGCAGCGGGTGTTGGCTTCACTCTCTAGCTCATAGTCAGCTAAGCCTTCGTAAGAGGACACTGTCAAACAGGCTCATCTCAATGCGAGCATCACCAAGGAAGGGGCTGGGTTTAGTCATGTAGCTGCCAGTCATTTGGGATTAGGAAATAAACCTGAAGTAGTGGTTGTGAGAAAGGAAGCAGAAGTACTAGGGGAAGAACAAGGAGGGGCTAGACAGGAAGTGAGACAGGTAGAAATGTATGACTTTTTCAACTTCCTGATGGAAAGATACCAAGAGAAATAGAAACCTTTCAGACCAGATCGGACCTTTTCTTTGGCGACAGTTGGATGTATATGATATACTGGCATCTCAAAAAAATAAAGAAACCTGTGTATATATAAATATTACGTACAATTATATCATACATAGTTATCCATCAGTATAATATACCTTTTTTTTGGTATTGAGGATTGAACCCAGGACCTCTCACATACTAGGCAAGTGCTCTACCACTAAGCTACATATCTGGAACTGGGGATTGAACCCAGGGGCATTCTACCTCTGAGCTACACCCCTGGCCCTATTTTTTATACTTTATTTTGAAACCGGGTCTCACGAAGTTGCAGAGGGCCTCACTAAGTAGCTGAGGCTGGCCACGAACCCGGATCCTCCAGTCTCCGCCTCCCAAGTACTGGGATTACAAGCGTGCGCCACCACGCCTGGCGCATATCTGGCTCTTTTTTATTTTTATTTATTTTTTTGGTACTGAGGATTGAACCCAGGGGCATTCTACCTCTGAGCGGCACTCCTAGCCCCTTTTATTTTTGAAGCATGTTCTTGCTAAGTTGCTGAAGGTCTCACTAAATTGTTGAGGCTGTCCTCAAACTTGCAATACTCCTGTCTCAGCCTCCCAAGTACTAGAATTACAGGCATGTGCCACCATGCCTGGCACTTTTAATTTATTTGGAGACAGGGTCTTGCTAAGTTGCTCAGGCTGGCCTTGAACTTTCAGTCTTCCTGCCTCAGCCTCCTGAGTAGACAGGATCACAGAAGTGCACCACCATGCCCAGCTAGTAAACTTTGTAAAGCATATGGAATTAACCTACTTCCCTCTCATGAAGAACACAACATGAATAGACAACATTCCGTCTACTCACATTTCCAACTGTCATTCCAACAGCCATTTTAAGTTACAGAAAAGAGTCAAGGTTGGGATCTCGTGTTATCAGCTTCCCATGGATTGTTCTCCAACTTTTTGTGTCCCTGGCTTTTGGAACCCCTTCATCATATTCCACAGGTAAAACTCATATTTTGGAATTAGGGTTATAATTTCCATGCTTGGAATTGACATTGAAGGCCATAATTTCTCAGTCCAGAAAGCTGAACAGTAACAGTAGCTTTGGTTTGATCTGACAGGGTGGGTTTTTTTTTTTTTTTTTTTTTTGCAGTACCGGGGATTGAACGCAGGGGCATTCTACCTCCGTGCTACACCCCCGGCCCTATTTTTTTATGCTTTATTTTGAAACTGGGTCTCACGAAGTTGCGGAGGGCCTCACTAGGTAGAGAGAGAGAGAGACAGGGAGAGAGAGAGAAACAGGGAGTGAGCTGAGGCTGGCCGCGAACCAGGATCCTCCGGTCTCCGCCTCCCAAAGTACTGGGATTACAAGCGTGCGCCACCACGCCCGGCGTGCCTTTCTGTTCTGCATCTGTTTTCAGGCCAGTTTGTGCACTATGTTTCACTTTTCCCTTTGTGTTTCCCCTCCCCTCTGCTATGCCCTGGTGCGACAGTCCACACAGACAGGCATGTTGCTAATACACTTATTTTCCACCCACTGTTCCTAATTCCAGAATTTCTCTATCTCTCTGTGACTCTAACAGTTGAATATTGGACTTCAGTGAGTCCCTCAGTCCCCTGCCTTGCTGAGTCACTGTTCTTCAGCTGCTTCAGTTCTAACCTGACGGGAAACTAGAAAATGCAGCTTGAAGCCGGGCGTGGTGTCGCACACTTGTAATCCCAGTACTTTGGGAGGCAGAGACCGGAGGATCCGGATTCGTGGCCAGCCTCAGCTCTCTTTCTCTCTCTCTCTCTCTCGCTCTCTCTACCTAGTGAGGCCCTCTGCAACTTTGTGAGACCCGTTTTCAAAAGAAAGTATAAAAAAATAGGGCTGGGGGTGTAGCGCAGAGGTAGAACGCCCCTGGGTTCAATCCCCGGTACCGCAAAAAAAAAAAAAAAAAAAAAAAAAAAAAAAAAAAAAAAAAAAAAAAAAAAAAAAAAAAAAAAAAAAAAAAAAAAAAAAAAAAAAAAAAAAAAAAAAAAAAAAAAAAAAATGCAGCTTGAATCTACATTATCTTGACTCTTTAGGAATACTCATTTTTAAGAGGATATGTAACTATCAAAACTGAAGATCCTTAATACAAACTCATTAAGTTTCAAAAGATTGAAATAATCAAGAATATATTGTTTGACCATAATTGAATAAAGTTAAAAATTCTTTAAAAAAGATAACTACTCTGGGCATGGTGGCATATGTCTATAATCTCAGTACTTGGGAGGCTGCGACAGGAGGATCACAGCTTTGTGGCCAGCCTCAGCAAAGTAGTGAGGCCTTGTTCCAAAATAAAAAATAAAATAAAATAGGCCTTTGGGTGTAGATCAGAGACATAATGCCCCTGAGTTCAATCCGAGTACCATACAAAAAAAAAAAATTGAAAGAAATAACTAAGAATATTTTTCACATTTTGGAAATTAAGGAATGCACTTTTAAATAATTCAGTCAAGCCGGGCGTGGTGGCGCACGCTTGTAATCCCAGTACTTTGGGAGGCGGAGACCGGAGGATCCGGGTTCGCGGCCAGCCTCAGCTCTCTCTCTCTCTCTCTCTCTCTCTCTCTCTCTCTCTCCCTGTCTCTCTCTCTCTCTACTTAGTGAGGCCCTCCACAACTTCGTGAGACCCGGTTTCAAAATAAAGTATAAAAAATAGGGCCGGGGGTGTAACGCGGAGGTAGAACGCCCCTGGGTTCAATTCCCGGTACCGCAAAAAAAAAAAAAAAAAAAAAAATAATTCAGTCAAACAAGTCATTATCATTTTTGCATTTTTGCCTCAGTAATCAGCACATTGGTATATATACAACAGAAATATTTATGTATAACAAAGGAAAGTTTATAATAGAATTATTACTAATGATCAAAATATGTTAATTGAAATATTTATCAATCATAAAATAGATAACTTGCAGTATTTCTATAACCAGAATACTGTACAGCAGTGAAATAAAATACAACTGCTTCATAAAATGTAGATACAATTAATAAAATACTAGATAATTCTAATATATAAATGAGCAGAAAAAAGCTACAGTGTTAGAAGTCAGGATCATGTTTGACGCTAGTGAAGCATGCCTATAATTCTAGTACTTGGGAAGATGAGACAGTAGGATTGCAGGTTTGAGGCCATCCTCAGCAAATTAGAGAGACCCTGTTTCAAAGTAAAGTATAAAATGGGCTACCAGTTTAGCCCCAAGGTAGAATGCAACTGGGTTCAGTCCCCGGCACTAAGAAAAAAATGTCAGGATCATAGATAATTTGGAGAAGGAAGTAATGTCAAAATGTCTTCCTGAGTAGGAATACTTCTGGGAAGATGTGACATCTCATTTCATGATCCTGGTAGTTGGTATACTGGTGTCCTTGGTTCACCATATTTATCAAGGCAATTATTAAATATCCAGCTGATCACTTAGGAAATGTGCATTTATCCTATGCATTCAAACTTAAATCTGGGGTTTACTACATAAAGCATACTGTGCTTCTAAAAGAGTAGGAAACAACAAAATAAACACAGAACAATAGAAGAAATGCTTAGGGCTGGTGTGCTAATAGGCCAGTAAAGCACCTCTGAGATGTGACGTGTAAGCTACAGTCTCCATCATGTGATAAAATTAAGCCTGTGGTGTTGCAGTGAAGGATGTCCACAGGAAGGGGTAGAGAAGATTAAAAGTATGAAGGTGCCAAGGTAAGAACACATTTGGTAACATCAGGTAACAGCTAGAAAATAAATGTGCCTGGAAAGAATGTGCAGGGGCAAAATGATAGGAGAAAAAACTGCGGGTGCCTGACCAATTACAGTCCTTCAGTTCAAGAACAGAGTTGGATTTTACCATAATTATTAGAAGCCAGGTAGAAATGTTGAACAGAATGGAACCATAGTTAGATGTGTATTTTTAAAAAATCACTCTAACTATAAGGTGGAGAGTAGAGGGTAGAGAGTATAAAAGCAGAAGGGGAAAAAGAGAGAAGGTTTAGGAAGCATCGCTCCACCAGGACACAAGTCCTCTTTAAAGCTTCAAGGTAGAGTGGGGCATGGTGGCACATGCCTACAATCCCAGTATGTTGGATGCTGAAACAGGAGGATACTGGTTTGAGGACAGCCTCAGCAATGTAGTGACACTCTCAGAAACTTAAGGAGACCATGTTTCAAAACAAAACGAAGCAAAAATTTAAACAGGGCTGGGGTTGCAGCTCAGAGGTAGAATGCTCCAAGGTACCCCAGTACCACAAAGAAAAAAAAGCTTTAATGTAATAATTCTTAAATCACATTATGTATATCACTTATTCATCACAGAATGGTTCATAACCGTGTTGTCTGATGGAAAAGTTTCACTTTACCTGTAGACATTCCATGGTCAAATTTGAAATCATTTGTGAATCAGAAAATTCCAACTCAAATGAAAAGATTGATGACAAAAGGAAAAATACACCCCCCGATGGCATTTATATTTGAATAATCAGTGTAGAACTTCTCATAAGAACTTTAATTGACTTGAGTGATTAGGCAAATTAATTTATTATTCATATTTATACTCTTATGTTTCTCCCTTAGATATAAAGAGAATGCCATAAGGTTATCAAGAATTCACCATGATCGGCCTATGAAGCCCCTGGACCGAGCTGTCTTCTTGATCGAGTACGTCATGCGCCACAAAGGAGCCAAGCACCTGCGCCCTGCCTTGCACGACCTCACGTGGTACCAGTACTACTCCTTGGACGTGATTGGCTTCCTACTGGCCTGTGTGGCAATTGTGGTGTTCATCATCACAAAAAGTTGTCTGTTTTGTTGCCAGAAGTTTTCTAAAACAGGAAAGAAGACAAAAAGGGAGTAGTTGTAACCTGGCTCGAATCTGAGAGTCCTGAGAGATGGACGTTCTGCAGTTACTCCAGGAAGAAGTTGGGATGCCAGATTGCTTTCTCCGATGACAAAATGAGTTTCCACAACTTATTATATCAATTGGGGTTTTGTTTTCATAAGCTCCATTAAATGTTTAAGAGATTGAAATGATTCAGACCAAAAGAAGACAAATATTGGAAAAAATAAAATTATACCGATATATGTTTATTTTTTTCTTTGTTTTTGTTTTTGCGGTACCGGGGATTGAACCCAGAGGCGTTCTACCTCCTCGCTACACTCCCGGCCCTATTTTTTATATTTATTTTGAAACCGGGTCTCACGAATTTGCGGAGGGCCTCACTAGGTAGAGAGAGAGAGAGAGAGAGAGAGAGAGAGAGAGAAAGAGCGCTGAGGCTGGCCGCAAACCCGGATCCTCCGGTCTCTGCCTCCTAAAGTACTGGGATTACAAGCGTGCGCCACCACGCCCAGCCCAATGTTTATATTATAATGTGTGGTTGTCACTAACAGGTTATCCTCCACAAAATTACTGAGCTTATCATGGTTCATTCACACGTTGTCCATGGATGCAAAAACATGAAAAAGTACATTACAAACCCCTACTGCACTCATTGGACAGCTTACTCCTCATCTACACTATTTAGAATGGCTGTCTTTACCCATGCCACCAAAAGGACTTTTTCATATATTGAAGCTCTTATTTTGTTATTAACAAACAAGAAAGTGGGTACAATTTCTTACAGTGACTGACGCTGATGTAAATCATATGCCTTTTTCTCCTGACATTTCATAATAGCCTTTCACAATCACTACCATTTCAGATTGCATTAGCTGATTTTGTTTCTGTGATTAAATTATCCTTACCCTCAGATAAACTTTTACAACACATTCCTATGCTTCCCTGGTTTTAGCAAACATAATTTCATTTACATAAAATCCCAGTGCTTTGACTCTTTTCATAGATGGTTCTGGCAAACTGGAAAAAGTAGCAATTACATGATTTACTAATCACTGGAATTTTTTAATCTCTAAAAATCATTCTCCTACTCAAATAGCAGAACTGACTGTAGCCATTCTTTGTCTCGAACAATTGCTTAGTCAATCGTTAAACATAGTGCCTGACTCAGAATTTGTGGTATATACTTTAAAAACAATTAAAACAGCTCAAATTAAACAACATTCTGACTCCCAATATTTAGTTATTTACCACCTTACAAACAATTCAAAACCGAATCCATCCTCTTTTTATTACCTATGTACATTCACACTCTTGACTCCCTGGCACTCTATGGAAGATAATGATAAAGCAGATTTCCTAGTGGGATTTAATCTTATTCTTCAAGCAGCCATAAAATCACATGGAATTTTTCACCAAAATGCCTCTGGCCTAGTTAAATAATTTTGTGTAACAAAAACACAGGCAAAAGATATTATTGAAGCACGTACAGAATGTCAACAATATGCTGGTAACAATTTGTCTATGGTAACTAATCCCAGAGACTTTCATCCAAATCAAATATGGCAAAAGAACATTGCTCACTTTTTATAATTTCATAAATTATGCTTTATTCATCTCTTCATAGATACTTTTTAAGGACTGTTCCAGTCAGCATTCTCACAGTCATAATCTGAAGACCTGACCCTGTAACTTAGAGGAAAGATTTATTTTCTTACTGTTTTGGGTTCAGTCCATGTGAGGCCAGGGACCAAGGTTCTTAGGGAATGGAGGCAAGAGAAGGAGAGTGGTAGAGCACAAGTGCTGTGCTCCTTATATCACAGAGGCCAGAAACAAAAGAGAGAGCAGGAGGAACCATGTATATTCCCCAAGGCTGAACATCCAGAGACCCACCTCCAGCCACAACCTATCAGCCTGGGTGACTACCCAGATAAATCCATATCCAATGCTTGGAATACAACCTTCATGACTCAATTACATCAGATACAAACATTAATAAATGAGCTCTTTAGGGGACGGTTTATATCAAACTATAAGTTAGGTCATTTTATTAGAGGAGGGACATGAGGCATGCCAGAGTACCTGGGAACAGGAAGGGCTAAAAGAGGCTCTCTGTAAAAAAGAACAAAAACAGGGAAGATTAATGTCTATATCTAACTATAACAGGACTAATTCATGCAAGTCCACTAAGCAGAGAAAGGGCTAAACATGCTCATACACATTTCCTTTCACAGTTTGCGGCAAAGGGAGTTCCTAAGGAAATTAAAATTGACAACAGCCCTTGTTATACTTCCAAATCCTTCACTTTATTTCTGCAACAATTCATCATAAAACTGAAATTCTACACAACCACACAGGGAAAGCTATCATAGAAATACATCAATCTTCCAAAATTTAATTAATAAAAAGGGGGAACCAAGGATTATCTCCTAAGGAAATGATAAGCAAATCCCTATATACTCTTAATTTTTTAATTTGTGATGCATATGATGCCTCCCCATATCGGAATATTTTCAAAAATGCTCATTACAGGGTCCTTTACCTAAAGTATTTTACAAAGAATTATATGGTGAAAGATGATGGCAGGGTCCTGTCTCTTTACCAACGTGTGGATGAGGATGTTTATTTTTCCATGGATCAAGGACTTCTCTGGATCCTGGCAAAAGGAATAAAGCCATATCATGAGTCATCCCAGATACCCATGCCATCTGATCCCACAACATCAAAGTCTCCAGACACAAAACAAGAAGGACCATGAACAAATAGCTACTCCACTATTTCTGTTCCCTTGTAACAGTGCCAGACCACCATAGTTGACCCAGGTGTAACATGAGGTGGCATCAAGCAGATCTCTCAGTATGCTAAGGACATCCTCTCTAATACTGGGAGTTCTTGGATACCTGAGAATCTGTTTGTCGCCTCTGTATCAGTGATGACTGCAAATACTAAAAAAAAGCTCATAAGGGTTGTTTTGGTAACTATTTTTTGTCTTTTCTTACCCTTAAAAGAAGCATATGTATATTAGACTCATATAATTAATCCTCTTTTTAAGTCTATTATGTGGTGGGACATAGATCCCTCTATTTGGGTATAGATCCCCCTATATCTACTAATGATTCGTTAGGGATTGGAGGGGCATGGTTGCCTCCCAAAAACATTTGGGAGAAAAACAAGCAGTGGATCTCAATTAATGAAACCCTAGAGTTATTTGCTGGATCATTTCCCCTTTGTTTATCTCCCCCGCTTTCTACCTTCTCTGCTCAAATAATACCCCAATAATATTTACTCTATCAAAAGTTGTCATCTGGCCATGTTATCTTTACCTTCGTATCAGGAAGCTCTATTAATACTACTTCAGATTATTCTTCCTTCAAACTGTTCTACCTGTAAAATGAAAGTCTATTTGGAACCTGACCAACAAAGTATCAATTGGTCACCTTGCCATAGCTCTTGCCCTAAATGTGTCACCTTAAACCCAGGTAATTTACAATATTGGAGACCTTATGGACACCTAACCAGTAAACATCATCCACTCCACTTTTCTTTCCCCAGTAATAGCACTGTATCATGGAGTGAAGGAGGACTTTCAGGACCTGTCCTTGAATTAATGAAACAAGACACATGGGTCCATGGCATTATACGATTTGGAGACTGGGACTTTCCTGGTTCCTTAGAAATATTTCATACAGAAATTATTCTCATCCCATTAATTACACAATTACTCTCACCCATATTTTATTGATTCTATTGTAGTATGTACTCTTCACCCTTATCTTTTAGTTCTAAATTCAAATCATACTATAAATAATGCCAATAATATATGGGCCATAAACATTACTCAAGGATATTTGTCATCTTGTTTTACACATTTAATGCCACAAAACTCAACATCTCCACCTTGTGGATACTTAAAAGGCAATACCAAAGATGGTTTCCTATAAATCTTACCCCTGGCAAAGAAGCTTAAGGTTACAAATTCTCAAAACTGAGTTTAGCTAAGTAAGATCTAAAATATTCCTTACTACTCTAACTTTTTTTAGTGTCTTCTATAATTATTACAGTCACAGTAATGTTAATAAATGTTGCCATTTATTAATCCATTCTATAAGTAATGTTAAGCTAAGTTTGGATGCTGGGCAACTACTTTGCCAAAAACCAATCAGCTATGAATGAGAATCAAACAGTACATTTCACACTAGCAAATCTAAAAATTTAGGTCATAAAAGTATATTAAAATATATACAAGTCCTAAAACTTAGAGAACTTGTTCTGAGACTCAATGTGAATTCATGTGTGCCTCTGTAAAAGACAATGATGATCAAAATAAAAAGGAAGTTACAGGCATCCAATATACAAAGGAAAAGAGTAAACATTTGCATTCTCAAAGGTGGAATAGGGCCATTGAAAGCAGGCATGAGACCAAAACAGTAACAAATTCCAGCAGGGCACATGATGGTGAGAAGTGATCTTTAAAGGACCTTGGCAGCCCCACCCCTGTGGCCTAGCTGATTGTAATGAGAAATTTACTGCCTCTTCCTGCCTGGTTCCATGGCTGGTGAATAGCAGCCTCTCCTAGCCATCATTGCACATTCCTGGCATTTCTAAATCTCAGGGTTTTTTCTTGCAACCTTGGTTTCACCCTCACATATTCACAAATTGACCCATTTGGGACTGCTTGCAGGGATTCTGACCCTGCTACATGTTGCGTGGCTTCCCAGGCCTTCCATTAAAATCTGGGAGTATGGTTCCACGGGCCCCAAGATGGATTCCAAGATGGGCCACCAACAGAAAAGATAGTCACGCCATCCTTAATCATTGGCACTAGAACCTTTTTAATCACAGCCACTGGGCCCACTCCTTCCAGGTGGCCATTGGCCCCACATCCATCTGGGCCACCCCTGGCTCCAACTCCACCTGCTGCCTCCATCATGGCCATTTCTGTCCCTGCCTCCATCATGGTGAAACAGACGTTTTCCTTACTGGGGTCCTTGTCTAAGAAATGCGAAGAATGACACAGACAACAGAAGGGGTGCAGGGAGTTTATTGTAAAGGGAATGGGGAAGGGAAAAGGAGGTAAAATACTCTTTTGGGCAATGGGGACTCTGGAGTCAGCACATGCCTTCTGGACACTACTTGGGAGTATTTCAAGCTACACACCATCTGTTGCAAACTCTTTTCTCCCCAAACTCACACAATCTACTGAAGAGAGGTGCAGGCTACCCCAAGGGGCCTCAGTCGGCCTTGATGTCCAGTGTGTGTCTTCTGGTCACTACCCAGGAGTTTCCTGATCCAAGTGCCACCAATTACATATCACTTTCTCCAAAACCCACCACTACATGCAAGACAGAGAGAAAATCTCCCCAAAGGGAGGGATTCTCAGAATGGTTAAATGTTTAGAGCAGCTTGTTTGGGGCTTTGTATACTTCTTTGAGTCTTCTTTTCCAGTTGGGGTCTCAGAGGCAGTTTCCTGGGATTTGCATAGTGTCTTTCTTTGAGTCTTCTTCTCTTGATTGGGGGTTCCAAACACTGTTTCATGGACTCTCCAGGGAATTTCCTGGGATTGCTTATCAGCAAGAACAACTGGAGTTTTCTGAAACTCTGGTCACTCTCAGGAGGCTTTTGATCTTGTTATCACTTGACATTTAGGAGGTCTGGTCTTTTCAGGAGTTTTGGAAGTTAGTTAACATCTGTTGCCTCTCGAGCAATGAAGTTTTTGCACTGTGGTCCCCTAACTGTACCTGACTACTTCTTTCTCCCTCTTCCATGGCCACTTCTTCCTCCTTCCTTTTGGCCATCTTACTTCCATCTACAAGAGCATCTCTTTGGGCTGCAACTTTACACATATCTTTCTCGCCAAACTGTGAATCTATAAAGTGTCTCTGCTTTACTGTCTGCTCCCAAAATTTGGTGTATAATTTGCTGAATGCAGACATCAATATCTGTAATGTCATTTGGATATTTTGCTGTTGTGAGATTTCTTCCAGGACTTTTATCAGCCCATTGTCTATAAATTTGACCTTACACAAAGTTTCAGGACAAGGACAAAATGTGGATAAGTTCTTTGCCAAAGAATATCACAGTTGGCCTCTACTCCATTTTTCTATGGAGTCATCTTTTCTCTTCATAATTTCCTGAGCACAGCCTCTTCCATCTGCTTGTCTAGCCACCTTTTGGCCCTTCCAATTTTCTTTCACAAACCAGTTTCAAAAAGTCACAATCCACATGGTTCGATTTAGATATAGCAGCAATCCTCCTTCTCTGGTACCATTTTCTCTTCTGGTTAGCATTGTTGCAGCTGTAATATGAAAGATTGACCACATAACTTAGAGGAAAGATTTATATTCTTATGATTTGGAGTTCAGCCCATGTGAGGCTGGAGACCACATGGTGGCAGAAAGTGGAGAGAGAGAGAGAGCACATGAACTGTGCTCACATCATGGAGGCCAGAAGCAAGAGACAGAGCAAGTCAAGGAGGAACCATTTATATAATCCCCAAGGATGCAGCCCCAGGGGACCCATCTCCAGCCATACCTTACTGGCCTGGGTCACCAACCAGATAAATCCTTTATGGATTTATTTACTACTGGGATTACAACCCTCATGATTCAGTTACTTCAGCTCTAAACAATAATAAATAAACTTGTTAGGGGACATTTTATATCTAACTATAACATAAAGTTAGGTCACTTTATCAGAGGAGGGACATGAGGCAGATCAGAGGACCTTGGATCAGGAAGTGTTAAAAGAGGCTATCTGTATAATCAAAAACAGGGAAGGTTAATAAGATGTAAAGGTAGCAAAGACCATGAAAAGGCTATGGAAGTAAAAAAAAAAAAAAACTTAAGCCCTTTCTGTGGGCTGCATTCTGAGAATAACCTGTGTAAACAAGGATAGGGGAGATGAGCAGACAAGTCATGCCAGGAGATTAGAGACCACTAGCCCATGAGATAACAATTCAGATGAAACTCAGCAAAGGAAATTGCCCCCCCCCAGACCCAATCTTGACCAATCACAAAAGAGCAGATGGGACACCACAAGAAGGTATAAAAGCTTACCTCCTGAGAATTTCAATGTTTACTCTCATTTGGGCAGCTAAACCTCTGATAGAAGATTAATATCCAGAATATATAAAGAGCTTAAAAACTCAATGCTAAAAACAAAAAGAACCCTATTAAAATCAGGCAATGGATCTGAATAGACTCTTTTCAAAAGAAATACAAATGGCCAATAAATATATGAAATAATGTTCAACATCATTAGCAATCAGGGAGATGCAAATCAAAACTCCACTGTGATTACATCTAACCTCAGAATGGTAATCATCAAGAATACAAGCAACAATAAATGCTGGTCCACTGACCCTGTGTGTGTCTGGAGCTATTGTTCTTCTGTCTCTGGTTGGTTGTCGCCTTTTTTCCCTTTTTCAGCTTGGGTGTTAAACGGTGGGCTTGTATGTATTCTTAAATGTTATTGTCTTTATTTCCTGTCTCCCATGAAGGTAGTATGGGATGTGTATGGCTGTTCAGTTTGGGGCCCCAGAGACAAGTTAGAGACAGGCTCCTCTAGGTGTCCTTACTCCATTACCATCTTGGACACAGTCCTCTATTTTAAATTAATTCCGGGATTTTTAATTTATCCCCTTATTTGTTCTCTGATCCGATCCTCATTTAAGGGTGTAACATTCAGTCTCCATGTATTTATGTAATTTCTTTTGGTCTTCCTGTTGTTGATTTCTACTTTCATTCCATTATGATCTGAAAAGATGCAGGGAATTACATTTTTTTTAATTTTCTGGTACATGCTTTGTACAGAGTGTGCTCTGTTTTGGAAAAGGTTCCATGAGCAGCTGAGAAGAATGTGTATTCAGCTTTTGGTGGTTGGAATATTCTGTATATGTCTATAAGATCCACTTGGTTTATAGTGTTCATTAGATCTGAAAAGTCATTACTCATCTTTTGCCCAGAAGATGGATCTGGTCCTGTGAGTGGTGGGTTGATGTCTCTTGTATTTGAGTCTATTTGAGAACTAATATTTCAAAGTTTGTTTTAGAAAGTTGGTGCACCCACATTTGGGACATAAATATTTACTATTATTACATCTTCTTGTTGGATTGTTCCTTTTATTAATAACAAGTAATCTGCATTGTTTCTTCTGTTATGTTTTTAAGTCTGCTTTGTCAGATATGAGTGTTGCCACCCTTGCTTTTTGTTTTTTGGTATTGATTTGCATGGTATCTTTTTCCATCCTTCCAACTTTAGCCTATCAGTATCTTTGCCTGTAATATAAGTTTCTTGCAATCAGCAATAGTTAGATTATGTTCTCTGATCCGCAATGTCAGTCCATACCTTTTAATTGGGGAGTTAAGAACTTTGACATTCAGTGTTTTTATTTAGAGATGATTTTTGTTTCTGCTTCATGAAACCATAGAAGGATGGGAGAGGCTACCTGTCTGCTTCCTGAGAGTTGTAGCAGAACAGACCAGGCCACTCAGAGTTTTGTTGCTTCTTGAGTTCTTGGATGGATGTGGGGGAACCTGTCTATACCACAGGACATCTGCACGACCAGTCACTCCGGTTGAGCTGCCTGCTGCCTGTCTATTTTCCACTGCTGAGTGTGGATGGGAGAAAATGCCTAGCTGTATCTTGGGCAGCAGTAGAGTGTGTGGGGACACTCATTTGTTTATGGGGGCTTCTGTAGGCTGAACCATTCAGGAGAGTCTACCCAGGTGCTTCCCACCACCATTAGTGGTTAGGCAGGGCCATATGCCCAGTTTTCAGTGCTAAGTAAGCTGAGCTTCTGGAGCAACTGCCCTTCTTTTTCACCAGACCCTGGGTGGGTAGTCTCAGGATGGGGCTGTGCAGCAGGAGGTTGAGTGGGGGAAGGCAAAGTGCAGCTAGGGGAGATCTTTCCATCTTCTAAGATCTTCTTCAATTTCTTTCTTCAGTGTTTTATAGTCTTCATTGTAGCAGTCTTTTACCTCTTTGGTTAGGTTGCTAACCAATGGTATTTGATTGGTTTTGAGGTTATTGTGAATGGAATTGTTTTCTGGATTTCTTTCTCAGTGGATTCATGGTTGGCATATAGGAAAGCTACTGATTTTTTAGGTTGATTTTGTATCCCACTACCTTGATGAATTTGTTAATCAGCTCTAGTAGTCTTTGTTGAGTTCTTTGGGTCTTCTAGGTATAGGATCATATCATTTGCAAATAAAAATAATTCTTCTTTTTCTGTTTGAATTCTTTTGATAACCTCTTATCTTATTGCTCTGGGAAGAGTCTCGAAGACTATATTGAAAAGGAGTGGTGATAGTGGGCATCCTTGTCTTGTTCCTGATTTTAAAGGGAATTCCCACAGTTTTTCCCCATTCAATATGATGTTGGCTTTGGGTTTATTATATGTTGACTTAATGATGTTGAGGTATGTTCCTTCCATTCTGATTTTCTGTAGAGTTTTTAACTCTATAGAAATGAATGGGTGTTGGATTTTGTCAAATGCTTTTTCAGCATCTATTGAGATGATCATGTGATTCTTGTTTTTAGTTTGATGTAGTGAATAGCATGTATTGTTTTTCAGCCAGCCTTGCTTTCCTGGGATGAAACCAACTTGGTTATGGTGTACAATTTTCTTGATATGATTTTGAATGTGCATGGCTAGTATTTTGTTTAGAATTTTTGCATCTATGTTCATCAATGATATGGGTCTATTATTTTCATTTCTTGAGGTATCTTTATTTGGCTTTCGTATTAATGTGATGCTCACCTTGTAGAAGGAATTTGGAAGCATTCTGTCTCTTTCAATTTCACAGAATAACTTGTGAAGTATTGGATTTAGTTCTGTAAAGGTTTTGTGGAATTTACCTGGAAAACCATCTGGACTTGGGCTTTTCTTTGATGACAGACTTTTTATTGCTGTTTCTATCATTTGGCTTGCTATTGGTTGATTCAGGTTTTCTATATACTCTTGGTTCAATTTATGTAGGTTGTATGTGTCTAGAAATCTGTCGATTTCTTCCATGTTTTCCAGTTTATTGGAATATAAGTTTTCAAAATGGTTTCTGATGATCCTCTGAATTTCTCCACTATCTGTGGTGATGACTCCTTTTTCATTTCTGATTTTAGTAATTTGGGTTGATTCTCTTCTTCTTTTGGTTATGCTTGCTGGTGGTTTGCCAATCTTGTTAATCTTTTCAAAGAACCAGCTTCTTGTTTTGTTTATTGGTCTGCTTTTCTAGGTCCTTGAGGTTTGTCATTAGGTTGTTTATTTGATGACTTTCTGTTTTTCTTATGTGGACACTCAGTGCTATAAATTTTCTTCCTAACATCAGTTTCATGGGCAGCTGAAAAGAATGTGTATTCAGCTGTTGGTGGTTGAAATATTCTGTATATATTTATTAGATCCATTTGGTCTATAGTTTTCTTTTGGTCTGAAGAGTCTTTATTCAGCTTTTGTGTGGAGGATTTATCTAGTGGCATGAGTGGTGTGTTGAAGTCTCCCGATATTATTGTATTTGTGTCTATTTGAGACCCAATGTTATATATAATGTCTATGTGAATTGTATGCATAATTGTACACACATAAAAATTGTACACACATAATTGTGCACATATAAAATCAGTGAATTTTATGTATACTCATCAAAGGTTTTAAGATGGAAATAGTGGTGCATTCCTGTAATCACAATATTTGGGAGGCTGACAGGAGAATCACAGGTTCAATGCTAGCCTCAGAAACTTAGCAAGAATGTCAGCAACTTAGTGAGGCTCTATATCAAAATTAAAACATACTGGGAGTATCTCTCAGAGGTAGAATCTCCAGTATTACAACGTTTTTACAAAAGAAATCTCTTGAACTGTGAGATCTAAGAATCACTAATCAACTATACCTCTAATTCTGTGTCAATCTTTTGACAACTCCTGCAGGCACAAATGATCTCTCACTTTCCAATGTTCTTGCCAAGACTATAAAAGCTCTTACATAACACAGGTGACTTTTATGCTGATGATGCAGGTCATTAATACCTAGCTAGGTGATATCCCTTAATCATAAAAGAGAAACTAAACATTCCAATATTATGACAAAATTATCTACTTTTTCTTTTTTTGAATTTTATTGAAGTGATATAATTATACATCTTTCTTTTTTCCTTCCTTCCTTTTATTTTTTGTGGTAATTCTTTCAAGCTACACCCCCAGACCTTTTTAATTTTTTGTTTTGAAACAGGGCCTCACTAGTTTGCTAATAAATAAAAGAAAGATAAATTACCCCCACTGCTAGTATTACTAGGTTATGCTTACCACTTACAGGCTTAGATGGAGAAAGCCATTTCCCTATATGCATCCTTATTCCTCAATGATTTGTCCATAATCATCTCAACACCAGAAGCAAATGCAGCTTCTATGACTCAATGGAAAATATTGAACATTTCTCAGATTCTAAAAGTCACAGTACCAAAAGAAACACAACAGTAATAGCATTTACTGACAGACTACTAAATGATAAGAATAGTTCAGAGTATTCTAAGAATTAATACATTATTTCTCACAGTAAATCAGAGAAGAAAGCCACTATCCATCCTGTTTAGCAATGAACAATTAGAAAAAGTAAAATTCATAAAAAGACCAAGTTAGTGTCAGAGTCGGGATTCAAAAAAGGCAAAATTTTCTTTCACAGTTTTAATCATTGATATACTGATAAAATTTCAATATTAGTCAATACCAACTTCTCATAACCTTTGCCTAGACATGAATCTGAGCCTTGATATGGACTTGCATTTTATATTTTGAACCTTGTTCATCTGATCCATTAATATTCACTTTCTGGGTAATTCAAGGTCTTACACCTCAGATGACAGGTTTGTTGTTCTTGTTTGCTGTGCATTTCAGACTTAACTGATTCAAATCTCTACATTAGACAATACTTGCTCTACCAGCTTTTCTCTTCACATGTTTAAATCATACGTGTTCAAGAAGTTTGGGCCCGTATACTAATATCCTTTTAATAATCACTGAAAGACTAATTTCCTTTACTTTCACTTTTTATGTACTCATTTTTACCATCTACACAAAAATCTGCATATCTACCTTTTTTAGTTCATTCTGTAAATTGATATTTATTTAATTTTCCTTTAGCTATAAAGTGAATGCTATGTGGTTATCAACCATTCACTATGATCAACTAGGGAAGGCCCTGGATCGATCAGTCTTCCAGATCAAATTTGTCATTTATCACCAAGAAGCCAAACATCTTCAGCCAGCTGATCACAATGTCACATGGTTCCAGTACCGGCCTATGTTGCAACTGTTAAATTCCTGGTCCTAAAATGTTGCTTGTTAGGACAGGAAAGAAGAAAAAGAGCAATAGAGTTATTTCAAACCTAAGGGTAGTAGATAAGAGAGGTGAGACCATTCTATTTAATTCAAATATTAGAGATCAAAGTATGGAAGATTATGCTCCACATTTTATAAGATATTTACCTTCTTGGTTTACCTATATATTTTACACCTAGTTAAACACTCACGGCTGTGCAATCCTAATTTCAGAACTTCTCAAATATTTCTACTTTAATGCTGGTTTATGCATATTATCATAATTGAAAATAATTAAACTCAGTGAACCCTTACTTTATTGATTTGAGAAGAGCAAGAAGCCTAAATTTTTTACTGTCCATTTTGTGAAACTTCCTCTATTTGAATAAAATGCAATCAAAGTGATTATTTGTGTGTCTGTCAAAGAAAACAAGATTCAGATCTTTGTTGAAGGTGGCCAAATTTTACTCTGATAAATGAAGTAGTGAAGAGAAACTCCATTATCAACTAAGATCAACTCCTAGTAAGACAAAGGTGACTGAGGTTTTCATAGGAAAAAGGGAGTATGAGGAAGTGGAGGAGGAATGAAAGGGGAAGATTGGGCCATATGTGAATGGATTACAGAAGAAGAAAGTGTAGAATTATTGAAAATAGCCTCGCATACTGAATTTGAAAATGTGCATTTTGCAGTTTGGGAAAACTGGTTTTTCAAGAACAAAGAAGTATCATAGAGACTGGGGTTACCTGTAGGAACACAGTCCATGACTTAATATAGGTAGACACCAGGCTAAATTTAGTTAAATCTCTTAGCACAGATCTAAAGGAAGTATTTTTTGCTATATGAGAGCTTAGTACACATCCTCATGGAACACAAACATTATGGAATTTTTCTTTGTTTCCCAAATTCTGGATGGTTGTAACAGGTTTCTCATCTAAAAGTATGCAACCTGCTTTTAGGGACAACCTTGATTAGAAGCACAAAATATCTTTTTTCACATGAGGCCTTGAATATTCTTGAATTGCTACTTTTTCTTTTTTGAATGATCTTATACAGTTGGATAATAATATAGAAAACAAGATGAGACTATTCCCTTTATTAGATATGATAGCTGAGGCACAGCAAGTTTAGTTCAGTTCTATTAGATTATAATATTAGATTTCCCTCCTCCTCCAATATGGTCTGAATTGCAGCTACTTTAATACCTAGTTTACTGAGGCTATAACAATCAGAAATTTATATTTTTATTTATTCTACCCTCACCTATCATGAAACAATAAGTTTAAAATGGAATAAAGAACCAAATATAAAATGCAGCAGTTTTAAAGCCTATACTGGAGAGAGCATTTAAAATGGGAAAAAATCACCATATCTTGCCTTTAAGTATCTGCAATCATGGCTTTTGGGGTCAGAACACAGTTTGCAAAGTAAATCACAGAAAGGAAAGAAATTAAGAGCAATTCTTCTGACTGGCAATAGATATGTTTAAATGTTGGATGGAAGAGAAACACAACTTTTGATACATGGAAAATATTTGTACAGCACTATCCTATATGTAAAAATGAGAAATGATTGTTAATAAAACTAATTATGATAATAATCTCCACTAAATAAATAGGCAATGATGATTTTATTTACTAAACTTTGAATATATAACCACTCAATTAAAAGAAAAATTCAAATAAATAAAGTACTAAAAAGAAAAAAGTAATGCACTAGTGCTCTTTCATTACATTAATACATCAAAGATGGGGAGAGTTATGTGTGTATGTGATAATGCATCATTACTCTGAAGCAATAATGAAGCTCTGTAAGCACTATCTGAACCAAAGTCCAGTCTATTTCTGATTTCTTTTTTCTTAATTCATTTATTTATTTTTATGCTACTAGGAATTGAATTCAGGGATGTTTTAATTCTAAGATATACACCCATATCTATTTTTTAAAATTGCTCTTCACAAAATTCTAAAGGTCATTTTATTTATAATCATTTTCTTTTTGTTGTTCTGGGGATGGAACCCATGGACATTCTAACCTCTGAGCTAGACTCCTACCCTTATTTTTTTAAGCA
The DNA here is from genome assembly GCA_004027185.1 of Glis glis. NCBI lineage: Eukaryota > Metazoa > Chordata > Mammalia > Rodentia > Gliridae > Glis > Glis glis. The sequence continues at coordinate 20,268 of PVJS01022000.1, forward strand.
GTGTCTCACTAAATCACTGAGGGTCTTGCTAAGTTGATGAGACTGGCCTCCACCCTGGGGTCCTCCTATCTTTGCCTCCCAAATACTGAGATTACAAGTATGTGCTGCCATGCCCAGGTTTTTCGTTTTTATTTGGAAACAGAATCTCACTAAGTTGCTGAGACTGGCCTCAAACCTGTGGTCCTCCTGTTTCATCCTCCCAAGTAAGTACCTTCTCCAAAAATGACTTTGTCAAAATAGACCTTCTTTGCAATTGTTAGATTATATAGCCAGATACATAAATCCTTACCTAATTGAAACTAATATAATAATTATTTCATTCATTTTAATTTTGAAAAGTCTTTTCACATAAATCAATGCAAACACACAGAGTAAAACATACAAACATGAAAATAAAAATGGCAGAGTCATAAAAATCCAATTTTATATTACATGCCCCAAATTAAAATATTGTCCCTATGTCTCTTTCCTCAAGAGTAGTCCTTGCAGATTTCAAATGTCTCTATGTTAAAAAAAAACACAGAAAAAACACAGAAACTCTAAGTGGTCATATATAAAGTCTGAATTGATATAAAATCATTCATCTATAAAATCTCTGTGATATTCTTGTTTATTTTTAATCTGATATTCAAAGGCAGGAATATGTAAACACCACAGAGCCTGGAAACAAAAGTAACTGATCATGAATTTAGTTCTGAAAATAACATATTAAACTGAGTCATTTATATCAGGGACTAACTATAAATAGTTTTCTGAATTGATTTTCATGTAAGATGCAGTGTTTTTTAAAGGTTAAGTAATACAAATGGCTGATGAGAAGATTTTTTCTACATTTCTTAAGTCTAATTGAGTATTGGTAGCATTCTTAACATAGTCGATAACATACATGTTCTTAAAACCCAACAATAGTGGCAAATGTTGCTGAAAAACAATTAAGAAGAGTGGGTCTTGGAACTGATGTGCCTTCTTGCCACTATCATATTCCACAATCACTCCACTGTCCTGTGTTGATGAAACTCAACATTCAGCCATCTGGAAAAAGAGAAATGTTTGCTGAGTCCAAATTCAGTATGTCAAAAGTGTCCTTGGAGCTGAGAGACAATAAAATAAAAATTGGTACAGCAAATAATAATTCAAAGTTCTCATTTGTTAACTTCTCAAGTGTTAGAAATGAATTTCTTTAAAAAGGTGCAGCCCCACCAGTGGTCACCTCCTTATTGTCTAAATGTTAAATAAGAATTCACATGTTAGCAGGGTGGATTATTTATTTCAGTAGTAGCTAGGTCAGTTGTAGTTAGATTCTATTTTGTTGGGGACATTTTTTGAACCCTTTAAATGTCACCACTAGATACAGAATCCCATCAAAACAGCAACGGAGTGGCCACTTACTCAGTGCCTCACCTTTGACAGATGCAAAAATGTCTCATTGATTTAATTGGAAAATCCACACTTATTGATCTGTTTGCCATATTTTCAAGTTTACGATCCATTCTGGATTTTTAATCTGCATTCTGCACTTGTAAAGTTTTTCTTCAGGCTCTTCATCGGATTAGAGAAGTTAAAAAGGATAAATTTCTTATTGCTAAAATTAAAATCCTGAGTCATGATGACAGTGGCTAAGAGTTTCTAACTAGACAGTAAGATCAATGTAGGTCAGTTAAAAGGTAATAATTAGTCAGAACTACTAGGTCAGGGAAGTTCATGATTATAAACAACTTATCAGTCATATGAGTACATTCATGTTGCAAGAGTTAAGATGACATGAAACTGAAGTTAAGATGAACAAATTCAATCAGTTCACAAATCAATATAGCAAAATATGATGGTTTTGGCAAAGAAAATGACTATAAACAACTGATAGACCTAAAGCAGGGAACGAGGAGGACCCTGACATAAAGTGTTAACAAATAACACTTTGCATCAGTTTCAGTTGTATTACAATTTATTCTACCTTTTTTATGTGCTTTTATTGGTGCATTATAGTCTCACATCACAATGGACATCAATTTGACAGTATCACACATGTACACATCTTTTGGTGTCCCCCCTCCCCCAGTACAGAGTACTGAACTTGATGTTGGTATATTCTCATATGTACACATGGTCAATGGTAGTGATGAACTTCATTCATCCCATTTCCTTTCCCTTAGACCACTTCCCTGGCTCCACAGAGGCTTCTCCACCATTGTAGGAAGTCCCTTTTGTATCCTGACTACTCTCTAGCTTGCTCATATTAGAGGAAACATGATGTGGGGAAGTAGGAACTCTTCTGCACTGTTGGTGGAAGTGCAAACTAGTTCAACCACTATGGAGATCAGTGTGGAGACTCCTCAGAAACCTGGGAAAGGATCCACCATATGATCCAGCTATACCACTACTATGTATCAATCCAAAGGGGTTGAAACCAGAAAACTATAGTAATATATGCATACCCATGTTCATAGCAGCACAATTCACAATAGCCAAATTATGGAAAAACCTAGGTGTCCATCAACAGATGAATGGATTACAAAATTATGGGAAATACACACAATGGAATTCTACTCAGTAATAGAGAAGAACAAAATAATATCATTTTTAAGAAAATGGAAGGACCTGGAGAACATTATGTTAAGTGAGATTAGCCAGTCACAGAAAGAGAAGTTTTATTCTACCTTTTTAAGCAGAAAGCCATTGCACTCTAGATAAAGTTTTTTCCCCTCAGTTAAAGCCTATGTATCATTTGGATTCCAAGCAAAATATTCTTTTTTATAGCTCTTAGAAGAATCTATCCATGGAATTCCCTCATACCCTAGAAATTGGTGGTTATCCTTTCTTGATTACATACTTAGCTTGGTATGTTGTTCTACGCTGCTTCTTCTTTAGGATGTGTATGTGTTTTGGACAGAAAAATGGGAAAGGCTTGAGTCATTTATGCTTAACTAATGTACATCCAGCCTCAGTAGCACTTTTTGTCTTAAAAGACATGTTAATACCTTTGCCTTCTTCAGCTTAATTCATCTGCCCATGGAATGTACATAGAATTAGAAATACGTGCACTTCAATCTGCTTCCTATAACTTTAATCTACTTGGGAAAGTCTTCGTTCTCACTACTTGGTTTTCTATGCCTTATGACATTTTACAAAGATTTGCCTGGTTGATTTAAATCTCATTTTTATATATTGATAGTAGATATATAAAGTTTAAATTATAGTTTGCAATAATATGAAACCTACAATCTTACAAGGAATAGTTAATTTTTATTCTCTTCCCCAAACATGCAAATATATATGTGTGTGTTTCCTTCAAAATGAGACATCGTGCCACTTAGCTATCTTGAAGATGAGTTTAACATTCAGTGTGATTGTAGAGGACTGTTTAAATCATGACTATTACTCTATATAGCCATACTTTACAGAACATTTCTTCTTTTATTCCTCTGAAGACTGTTTCTACTTCTTACCCATATCCCTAATACACAAACATTGAATATTTCTGCATGACTACAATTAAGATAATGTTATTTAATTTAAACTTTGACACACTCTGAGTGACTATAATCAATAACAATGCAAAAATACTAAAACTACAAAAATTTTATGAAAACTAGGTAAAATCACAGGAATTCTCAAGGCCCTTCTGAATGCTGCATGTCATAGAAGCTTTTTATAGTCAAAGTGGTCCAGATTAAGAAAAACCTATTTGTCTTTATAGGAAAGAAGACTATCATCTAGGACAAAAATATTCTTCTGCCCAAGACATAAATTTATTTTAAAAATATATTAAATCATTGATGCTAGGATGAAGTACGGGAATAGTTTGTAATAGGTTTTTACAAGGAATTCATACAGGTATTTGACAGCTTTTAAGAGAAAACTAGAACTTATATGATGCTATAGAAAATAATAACATTAAATCATGTGTAAAAGTGTGAATTAACTTTCATCAAACTTTTCCTGTAGCACATATACCAAAGTATAATCTCCATTTTATAGTGAACATGAGTGCAAATCACCAACCCAAAACAGTTCAATATGAAAATAGATGAAGGACATAAAGAGGCAATTTACAAAAGTAAAACTCACCAATGTTATATAAAAAGATGAAAAAAGCCACTGATACTTAGTGAAACAAGAATTAAGGCAATTAATTATTTTCCCAGAGAAGACTTACAGCCTAAGAGAATCTTAGAAAATGTTTTCTGAGGGACTATAATGTGGTAAAATCCTTTAATATGATATGTAAATATTCTGTGTGACCCTGCAATTCTACATCTAGAAATCTATCATACAAAAATACTTATACATGAGCATATGTATGTGCAGGACATTTCCTTCTGTATGAAAAGGCCTATAAGTCAATGAAAAGATATATCTAGGAAAAATGACATACAGAAGACAGCAATTACAGAGAATTGATAGAATATAGGCATTATCATTGAATGTTTTTCATATCATATTAGTACTAAAATATCAAGTTCCAAAAAAATAAAAAATATATCAACTATTTTGGAAATGAATAAGGTATACGGAAATTTGTATAAGCACAGAGGAATCAGTCCTGAAGAATACATGCAATTTCAAGGATGGGAGTTTTAATTTTTACTCTATGTACTTTTACAGTGCTCAGCTTTACACAGTAATGTATATGTATTAAATTAGCAACTCCATAATTCCCGATGTTGTGCAACTATCACCAAAGCCAAGTCCAAAGATTTGCATCACCACAAAAGGATTTTTTTATAATTAGACAGTTGTTTGCCATTCTCCCATCCTCCAGCAATCTTTCATTGTCCATTGAAATCATTCTACTGCTTATTAAAAAATTACACAAACAAAACCAGATACACAGGGGTATGGTTTCGTGGGTTTTTTTCTGCTTAATTTTTACATTCCTTTTTATTTCTCTTCATTTTTGGTATTAGGGATTTAATCCAGTGACATTATAATACCAAGCTACATCCCTAGCCTTTTAAATTTAATTTATTTTTTTGAAACAATATGTCATTAGATTACCATACAGTAGCCTGGAACCTGCCATCCTCCTGCCTCAGCCTTCCAAATACTGGGATTACAGGAGATTTTCACCATGATGGGCTGTTCTATTTGTTCTTAAACTGCAGTTCTCTGATGTATAAAAATTTACTTTTAATTCTCATTGATTTTTTATTTTCTTTACTATATGCAGAAGGAAGATAAATTTTACTCCAAAGCTTTACACCAGTCATTTCTCACATGACATCATAAGTCCCATGGAACAACTCCCAAGGCTGAAATAGAAAAACGTAGTGAAAATCCATTTGTAAAATAACCATTTAAACTCTTCAGGAATTGTCTTAAGGAGATACTACAAATTAATAATCAGGAATGGAAAAAATCTACCAAGACTTGCTAAAAATAGTGAAAATCTTTGGCATTTAAATTAAAATATACAAATTTCATGTTGATAATATTTGCCTACCAATATACTTCATAGTGACAGAAGCTCCACTCCAAGGAGGTTCTTACAAAACCACAGGCTTCCACTGCCCACATCTCCCAGATGAGCACCCTGATATTTTGTTGGGAGGGCATATCTCTCTGAATCTCTCTCTCTCTTTCTCTCTCTCTCTCTCTCTCTTACTCTCTCTTTCTGTCTCTCTCTCTCTCTCTCTCTCACACACACACACACACACACACACACACTCGCATACATAAATATACACAAACAGGAATGTGTTATAGAAGCTTAATTCCAGGGAAGTTTGGCTAAGAGAGATCTCATCTTTCATCCAGCCAGTTATAAGGTAGACAGGCATAGCACACTGAGAATACTGAATACTAAATAGTTATTATTCCCTTTCACTCAGAGGGTGAGATTTCATGATGGGAAAAGAAAACTAAGGACAGAGAACATATCTTTCCTCCTAAAATATGGATACAACTTAGAAAGAAGTGTGCCCTTGTTGCTGTCCTTAGCATGAGAGCCAAGGTTAAGACAGGTTGTCCAGAGGGACAGCCAGGCCATCAACATATAGCTACAAAGCTCTTCTTAAAAGAACTTATTTTATTAAAAAGAGTGTAAGAAGTTCAATCCTAAGACTGCTCTAAAAACATGGATGCTTTTTCATAATCAAGAGGAAGCTGGTAGCTTCAAGAGAGATATATGCTAGACTAGGCAAGTTAACTTATCAGAGAAAAACAGATTAGTAGGTCCACCTTGGGTCAGAAGAGTTCTCACATATTGATCTGAAAAACTATCGTGGCAAAAGATTATAAATTTTATTGGATAAGACTGTGGAGCAATTCTTGTTCTCAGAGCGTAATAAAAACTTAGAGCCATCAATTTGCAATTTCTGAAGGCCAATGGATTATGGACCAGGAAAAGGGGCAATCAAAAAGTCTCCTACAAGAGCTGTCATCATGGAACTTTGATAAGAAACTTCAAAAATGTAGCACTGATGGAGGAAAGATCTTCCTTTAAAATAGTCCAGCTTGTCATGAAACAAACAAACAATAATTAATTCATAGAATGAGAAATAAAGTCCAGAGTTCATATATTTAATCATCAAAAATATACAGTTTGGGGCTGGGGGTATAGCTAAATTTGGGAAAAAATAAACTTCTAAATTAGCCCCCCCTTTTTAGCACTTTTTGAGAGTGCCAAGAAAACTGGATATCCATTTATAAAAAATTGATATAGATCTTTATCTCTTACTCTGTACAAAAAATCAACTCAAAATGGGGCAACAACTCAAATATGAGATCTGAAATCATGTAACTGCCAGAAGGAAACAAAGGGGAAATACTGCATGTCATGGGCACAGCCTACAACTTTTTCAATATTACACCAATAGCTCAGGAAATAACAGGAAGAATCCTCAAATGGGAATGCTTCAAATTAACATGCTTATGCACAGTAAGGAAATGTCCAATAGAGTGAAGAGGCAATCTACAGAGTAGGAGGAAATCTTTGTCAGCTACTCTTTTGACATAGGATTGCTATCTAGAATATAAAAATGAAAATCAACACCAAAAAAAAAAAACCCAAGTAATGCAACCAATAAATGGGTAAGTGTACTGAACTGACACTTTTAAAAAGAAATACATATGGCCAATAATTATATGAAAAAAGGTTCAACATCTTTAGCAATGAAAGAAATCCAACTGAAAATCACATGGAGATTCTGTTCCACCTCAGACAGAATGGCTTTCATGAAGAATATAAATCATAAAACATGCTGGTAAGAATGCTGGGAAAAGGAATTCTTTTGTTGGTGGGATTGTAAATTAGTAGAGCAACTAGGGAAATGAATATGGAGGTTCTTCAAAAAAGTAAAAAGAGAGCTAACATATGATCCAGGTATACCAATCCTTGGTTTATGCCCTGAGGAATTAAAGTCAGAATACTATAGAAATAGATATATACCCATGTTTATTGCTGCACAATTCATACTAGCCAAGTGATTGAATGAGTGTAGGAGCCCATCAAGAGAAAAAATGGGGGAAATAATGTGTGCGACATATACAAAATGGAGTATTATTTAGCCAGAAGAAAGAATCAAATCATGTCATTTGCAGCAAAATGGATGGAACTGTAGATCATTGTGTTCAGTAAAATAAGCCGAACATAGGTAGAAATTACATGTTTTTTCCTCATAGGTAGAATCTAGAAAAAAATGACAGTAAAAGGGGGACTATTAGAGAAGCAGAATAGGATCACAGGAAAGGGAATGAGTGGAAAAGGAAGGATATGGGAAAGTAGAAGGGATCAAAAGATGTTATATGCATGCATGAATATGCCACACTAAAGCCCATTATTCTGCATAACTAATATGCACTAGTAAAATAAATAAATATTTGGGGAATATTTTGTCTTGAAGTTGTCTTGAAAAAAAAATCATGAAAAAAACCCCACAGGAATCAAGGCTGAATATCTGCTGTGGCTTCAATGTTTCCATTCCACATTTCAGGTTTGGCCATGGTGATGGTGATAGGAGACATGTGACGGTGTTAAGATGTACTTCAGGTACCAGGGCACCTCCCTAGTGAATGGCATTAGTGCTCTCATAAAAGGTTGTGATGGAGGAAATGACCTCTTTTTTTCCCTTCTACCTTCTACATGTGAGGACATGGCATTCCTGGCCCCTGGAAGACAGCTGTGTTCAAGGAAACATCATGAAAACTAATACAGACCCTTGCTGGACTCTGTCTGCCAGTGCCTTGCTTTTGGACTTCCCAAACCCCAGAAATCTGAGAAATAATTTTCATTCCTTAAATATTGCAAAGAATTGTGCTGTAGCAACACAAATGAACTTAGGGAATATCCTTGTTGCAGATGCCATTGGTCCTGATGGTGAATAGCTGGCTGAAATACTTGAATTTCACTTTGTATGCAATGTCTGCTTCTCTCCTGGCTATACTTTGGGATAGTTTAGTGGAGGACTTCTATTCACTTCTTCCTACATAACTGCTATTATGTCAGAATTCAGTGGTTTCATGATATTCATGAAGTGGAGAAACCATTATATATGTACTTTATTTTGAGTTTAATTCCACATATTTAAGAAGTAGAATCAGTTCGGCTTTGGAGTATAAGGGAAATTATGATATCAGTTTGTAGCATGAAGTCCTAACTTTTCTAATTTGAAGATAAGCTTGCATGAATGTAAAATCTAAGGAATTTGTTTGTTATGGGTGACGTGATAAAATGAAAACATAAAATGATTGAGCAGTCTCACAAATATTTTGGCATGGCTTACATTACTGGGTTAGTTATAACCTTTGGTCAGCAATCTTACAGAACATTCTGGGATATAAAAACCCTGCAAATTAAAGACCTTAAAATTTCTTTAGGGAATTACATATTCATTTAACTCTACTTTTATTCACACCCATAAAAGGAATTATAAACCTCACAAAATGTCTTCATAAACATAGACATGTAGAAGATTAATTGTAATCAGTTCTAGCACTACTGTATAGAGAGAATTGAGAAATAGATTCCCCCTATACTGCTTGTCCTTACTTAAAAGTTAAAATGTTTGTCCACATCACCTAATGAATTCTTCCACATTTTTCTTAGATTTTAGTGTGAATACTCACTAAATTATAGAAAAAGATGAGTAAATGTGGGAAAGCAGTCATGGATATAGTGGAATCAACTGCTTTGGGAGCTAAAGTACATGTTTTAATTTATATCTCTTACTTTTACATATTTACTAAGAAAAAAATATGATTATTTTGCCAATGTTTTATTTTATACTTTAAAAAATTGTGAATGTATTGATGTGGCATTAGAAATACCGTTTCCTTCCCCTCAAGGCAATTTCACATTGATCATATAATATATATATATATGAAACACATGCATTTTCAGTGGGAATGATGCTACACCATTTATCCAGAGTTTTGACTCACAATGGGATAGATATAGCAAGTGGGATAAGGGATTTGTCAGTTAGAAAGTCATATATTTCTATACCATCACAAATACCTACATTTAATCATCATTACTGAATTAAGCAAAATACCTGAGATAGTTTGAGAATAGGGCCAGTTAAATTAGGCCTTAATTATTTAACACATTGGAAAGTATGTCATTCATTCCAAGAATATTTATAAGTGAATAGTATGCACCACAGGTTAGTGCTGAATATGCAGAATAACAAAGTGGACACAGTTTCTGCCCCTACATACCTTACATACTATTGGGAAGATAAAGTGTAAATAAATAATAACAAAAGTGTGAAAGGCTATAATAAAGAAAGACCACAAAGCTAAGGGAAAGTCTATTGGGGAAAATAGAAAGTATACCAACATTATTGATAATTAAGTGAAAACTAGAGGATGTGCTGGGATAGGTAGAAGGAAATTGCAGAGAGAAAAAACACAAAAAGCATTTTAACCATGCTACACTTCAAATTCCCGACTTTTATGTCGTTGAGCATAACAGGATTGGTTTGCCTTATTAGGGTGAGTTTTTAATGCTTTACCCTGACCCTATAGGACATATCTGTAAAGCTTCCTTGGAGAACATAGGTCTCAACCACAGAATGGACACAAAGAAAATGTTCACTGAGTATATAAGAAAGACATAGTAATTCAATAATTCCTACCACTCATATCTGAAAACTGCTCTTCATTGTTCTTACAGTTTCAAAATTATTCTGTCAATGCAAAGGAGGATATGCCTTATAAAAGAGCATAAAACTTAAAGTATTTTAATATCATACTCTTAATACACATAGAAGCTAAGCACTGTGGTGCATGCCTGTAATTCCAGTACTTGGAAGACAGAGACAGGAGAATTGTAGGTTCAAGGGCAGCCTCAGTAACTTACCAAGGCTCTCCATGATTTAGTGAGACCCTATTTGAAGATAAAAAATAAAATAGGGATGGGGGTGTATCTCAGCGGTAGAATACTTCTGGGTTCAATCCCAAGTTACACACACACACACACACACACACACACACACACACGGCATGTAGAAAGAAAGCATTTGTTACTACACTTATTACTATTATCTCTTTTTTAAATATATTCATTTATTGGTGCATTGTAGTTATACAATTTGAAAAGTGTTAGGGTATCAGAAGTATGCTTGCACACATTGCTCATTTAGCCCTCCCTAAAATCCCACTCTATTCCCTCCCCTTCCCTCCTTTTCGTGCTCAGCATAGTGATTGACTCTGATAAATTTGTGTATATACATCATGTGCATTAGTGG
>PVJS01022001.1:0-30948 GCA_004027185.1 Glis glis
TCTCTCTCTCTCTCTCTCCCTGTCTCTCTCTCTCTCTACTTAGTGAGGCCCTCCGCAACTTCGTGAGACTGGGTTTCAAAATAAAGTATAAAAAATAGGGCCGGGGGTGTAGCGCGGAGGTAGAACGCCCCTGGGTTCAATCCCCGGTACCGCAAAAAAAGAAAAAAAAAATGACCCAGCCTTGGGTATTTCATTATAGTAATGGAAAATGGAATAAAAATCTGGTTATGAAAGAAAAAAGTCCATAAGCATCTCTTGTTCTATGCTGAATGAGGGTTCAGTAATTAGGGCTTTGTAGAGTTGATGAAAAATAAAAGATTATCACCAGCTCATCTTACCCTCAACTGAAGTACTTATAAAGGGGGATGCCTCTGAGGAGGTAGCTTTCGTAGGGAATAAGATTGTGATTGTCTCCTGTTATTTATTTTTGTTAGTAGCAGAGTTCAGACTGCAGAGGTTTCCTTCCTCCTGAATCTCTTCTTTCAGATTCTACAAGAAGCCACAAATTACATTGAGAGGAGAGAGCTACTGGCATAAAAACATGGCAGGTAAGTAAAAAGTTTCATGCTCAAAACTTCTAGAAATCTCACTAATGGATACTTACATAAGAAATTGACTATCAACAAAGAAACCACATGCCTGACCTAGAAAATCCTGTGATGATTTCAACCCAAAAGATCCAAACCTCCATAGTAGAAAAGAGGCTGTAAAAGTATAGCCCCTAAGAAGAACATACTTTTCTTTCTTTCCCACTTCTGATGTGGTCACAGAGATTAAGAACAAAGAAGCAGCTCCTGAAAGTCAAGTTAGGGGTGCAAGAATCAGGGGCTACCAGATAGGCTTACCCAGGCCAGGCACCATGAACCTATCAGGGCACAGTCTTCCCAGTTTCTGCCCAGAAGGATGTGATCATGCCTACCAACTAGAGATTATCCTGTCCCTATAACATCACCCAGTGTTGAGACAGGATGTGTGTATAAATAATGATGGGGAAATAGAAGTCTCTTTATACTTCACAGTTTCCTGATTAGGACATGCAACATATGGAACATATGCAGAGAACATCTCCCAGAAAACCTGGACTTTGATCTGGGTACAGTAACTCTCTGGGATCCTGGTTTGTTTTTTCCTTGGGAAGGAGGTAAACAAGTTTTTCATATGAAAAGAAAGGTACACAACAAATTATTTGGTGGTCAAGGGGGCAGGTCGTGGCAAAAACTGCTAATAGTTTTGCATGTTATTTGTTCATTTACTTATTTTTATTAATATTATATTCTTATAATTAAAAATTTGATTTTTACTATTTCTTAGCCTCCTTTGCAGCTAGTGGAAATGATATGTGCATTTAGAGTCATGCCCTTAAAAGAAGAGAACACAGTCACTTATCCTGTTTGTTATCTACCTTTTGGCTAGAATGTACACATAATGATGGCGAATTTTCTTAGGGAAAGACTCTTAGTTTAATAAAGCCAAAGGTATTGGTCAGCATTTTCACAGCTATAATTCAAAGACCTGACCATACACCTTAGAAGGAGGAAGATTTATTTGCTCACGGGTTTTGGAAATTCTGGGTTCAGTCAATGTGAGGCTGGGGTCCGGATCTCAGGGCATGGAGGAGGGAATCAGACAGAGGGAGAGCACATGGGCTGTGCTCCTCACATCATGGAGGCCAGAAGCAAGACAGCAAATGAGGGGAGCGGGACCATATATAATCCCCAAGGCACAGCCCCAGGGACCCACCTTGTCTGGCCATATCCTATTGGCCTGGGCCACCACCCACATAAATCCATTACAATGGATTTATTCACTGCTGAGATTACAACTCTCATGATTTAACTATATCAACCCTGAATATTAATAAATGAATATTAATAAAATGTCTTTAGCAGACATTTTATATCTAAATAACATCCCACCCCTGGCCCCTGAAGAACTCATGCCCAGTTCAGAATGCAAAATGCATTTTGTCCATCTCTAAGAGTTCCCACAGTCTTAACAGTTCCAGCATCACTGAAAAGTCCCAGAGTCCAAAGTCTCCTCTGAGATTCAAGGCGAACTCTTCTGAGGCCCTGTAAAAAAAAAATAATCATAATAAAAAGCAAGTTCCATGCATCCAATACACAACGGCACAGAGTAAACATGTGCATTCCAAAGGGGAGTAATAAAGTCATAGAAAGAAGGAATGGGACCAAAACAATATTGAAATCCAGCAGGGCAAGCATTTGATCCTGCAGCTCCAGTTCAGGAATTCAGGTCACAGGGTGGTGAGAAGCCATCTCCAGGGGGCTTTGGCAGCTCCGCCCCTGTGGCCTGGTTGATTGCAATGGGCAACTTACTCACTTACTATTGTCATTAAGGGAGAAGAGACCAGGGATGCCACTAACCATCCTACAATGCACAGGACAGCTCCCCACAACAAAGAATTATCCACCCACAGTATCAGCAATGCCTAGATTGAGAAACCCTGACTTAGGTCAAGTGTTGACAAAATTGAGATGCTTAAAGATTGAAATAAATGATCCATTTGCCTAAGAGCATACAACAATGGCAGAAAAGCAAGCAAGTCCAAATTATTAAGGTTACTGTAAACCATGTAAAAAAGTTCAGATTTATACTCAGGGTACTTTGAAATCACTGAGGGATTGAAACAGGATAAAATGATAAATCTGAATTTTAATGAATTAAATTTGGCAGTGGTGTTCAGAATGGGTTGGAATGAGCCAGTCCACAAGGCTGTTTTAGTAGCCCAAGTGAGAGATTGTGTCTCTGGCTAGGATAGTACAGTAGAAAGATAGGAACACTTAGATATATTCTGGAGACCCTGGGATGTGCAAAGTATTTGATGATTTTGCCATAATGACGAAGGAGACAGAGGGTTTAGGGCTTATCCCATTTCTGGCTTGTTCTGGAGGCATGGAGGTGGAACTCACTGAGAACGGGACATTCATTTGACTTGTATATCTTCTTCAGCATACAGAAGACACCAGTGATGAGGCAAGGGATTTAAATGCTGAGATCTCCACTAGAGTTTCCTGTAGATATTTGGAATTGGGAAAGAAGGCATTATTTTCCCCATTTATTGGAAAAAGCTAATGGAAGTAATCTCCAAAAAACAGAAAATGAGGGTCCTGGTAAAACTTTCAACTTATGGTGATGATTTTGTGTGTGTGTGTGTGTGTGTGTGTGTGTGTGTGTGTGTGGTACTGAGGACTGAACACAGGGGTATTCTACCTATGAACTACACTCCAAGGGCTATTTTTATTTTTTAGTTTTGAAAGAGGGTCTCACTAAGTTGCAGAAGGCCTGGCTAAGTTGCTAAGGCTGGACACTAACCTGGGATCCTCCTGTCTCAGCCTCTCAAATACTGGGATTATAGGTGTGGCCACCAAACACAGCTATTGGTGATAATTTTTTATTATATTAAATACATTCTATCATGTTGATGGATGGTCTCAGACTGGAGTATTTAACTAAAGCTATGTGCTTTTCCCCCACTCCCCCTAGTCAAAATAGAAGTAAGAATTACTATAGTGTTCATGGCTGTTTGCATCTTTTGAGTTGCTATGGTTATCTATATCTTAGCAACAATATGCAACTTTTCTAAGGACTCCAAGTGCCTTAAGAATGCCAGAATCAAAGTCATACTTGAGAGTTATACTTAAAAATCATTATTATAAAACAATAATTTTATATAAACACAATCATGCTTTGCACGACATCTCTGTCCACAATGGACTACCTATACAAAGTGGTCCTATAAGATACCACCTAGTGATGTCCTAGCCACATTAGTTTGTGAAAGTATACTCTTGCACATTCATGTGATGAAGAATTGCCTAATGATATCTTTCTTAGAACTCTTCTGAGTTAAGGCACACATGTGTTTGTGTGTGTGTGTGTGTGTGTGTGTGTGTGTATGTCTGTTTGTGTATGTGTGTATGTGTGTGTAACATTTGACCTTAAAATTTCAAGAAATAAGTTCTAATTCTGAAATATGTATTAAGAATTTATAAATGCTAAATGCATTAAGCACAAATTTAAAAATGCTCTTCTGTAAGAATGGAAATTAATGCACAAAGCCTATAATAAACTTTTAGACTTTACCAGGAGCTCTCAGAACAAATAATAATTAATTCTTAAGACTCTTAATTCATTATTCCTAACACTGAAAGAAAATCTAGGTAAGGGAGGATTAAAAACTCACTTAGGAATTTTTATTTTGTTAACTTCAAAATGTAAAGCCATTTAAAAGTGATTGGAATGATTTGGGATGAAATGTAAGAGGAATGAACTCTAAGAATTATGACTTGGAAGCCTAAATAATTCAATTATGATGTTCTAATATAAATTCAATATTACGCAATTAATTCACAAACACAGCATATCCCAATATGTGTAAAGATCATCTTCTATCATCTTCCACCTAAAATTCTAGAGCAGTTAGTTGTTAAAAATACACTGTATGTATTTTAGCATTTCAAGTTTTTGTATTTTAGCAAAACAAGTTTTGCTTTGGCTGATATTTAGATGTAAATTTTCAGATAGTGTGCCTCTAGAAATATGAAAAGCATAAGACCTACACCTGAGTACTGAGTATTTTATGAGCATTTAATATATGCAATCGAGTTTACATGAATACATTTTTACTACCAATTTATTCCTTAATATATCTTCTTATTCAAATGTCTTATTCAAGAGCACATTGTAAGTCAGAGAAGTTCTTTTTGGTAGAAATAAAAATACAAAACCCTTATTTGCTCCCTCTGCTGGAGAGATGGGTGTTAATTTAAGGAGACAATATGATTTTGAGCTCTGGGAAGTAATGTGCATGTTTTATGTCTCTGACTTAGGAAGTGTCTCAGCAAGCAAATATCATGCCATCTAGAGAGGCAGAAACAAAGCACATTTTAAATTTACTTGGTACGTTCTATTTCAAAAATAAGATTAAAGATACACTTTTGGAAAATGAAGATTTAAATGTTTGTTTCCAAAGCTTACTTTAGTGTTTATTGCATAGGTTCGCTTCCTAGAATTACCTATTTATAAAGATGGAATGAGTGTTTTCTGTTCCTTTAGAGATGATTTGGGCTGTTGTATATTATATTTTTTGAAACATCTATACCCAAACCAATAAAACAACAACAGATCTTGTATGACCGTCAGTATTTACAAGTTTAATTTTTCTCTTCTTCTCTTTGTCCCTCAATTATTCTTTGAGTACATGTTCTAGTACAATTACAGTGAATGTATGCTAGCTAGTATGTATGTCACTCTATAGACATAATAACAACAGTACTATTTAACATTTATTTTGCTCCAAGGCTAGGAATTTTTAAAAATTCTTCATGCAAATTATATTATTTAGTCATCTCTCCAACATATGAGTGTTGGTCTTTAAAACAGCTTCATTTTTTACAGATAAAGAAACTGAGGCCTAATAAATAAGTAACTTGTCTAAGTTCATATGCCTAATATTTGGCCAACCCAGGATTTTAGATTGGAGCCTGAACACTTAACCAGTATAAGGAGGTTTGAATGATTCCTGTAGTTTAATGTTGCATGCACACTGCATGACTGTTTTAAATCCAACAAAAATGTATACAACTTACGACAAATCTACCCTTTCATCTTGCCAGGCATCATATTAATGCAAGTTGCCCAGGAAATGTAAGTGTGTAGGAGACTTATTATTCTCTTAAACTGGTACAATAAAGACTTACGATGAGGTTTTATGGGGGAAATGCAAGGCACATTGGACTTTCTGGTTGAGAGTTTCCTTTGAGTATTGATTCTCCAGGTTAAAAGGTCAAAATTTTCTCTGGTTTTCTCATAGTTAAAAAAGATGTGACTCTTGTGGGGCAATCATAATAATACAGTTGAAAAGATCTGCTTGATGTGCTGTACTATACAACATAGAATAATGTAGACTATAAATACTCAATAAAAACCTATCAGCCCCAAAGCTGACTTGATGTGTAGCCCTACTCTTGTGCATCACATATGGTAATGGAATAGAAAATTACCTGGAAAAAAATCTTTTACACTTTTACAAGATTCGATTCAATGCCTTTAAGCTGAAGAGTTTTGAATTAGAGCGTTAACACCTTATTTAATGGCTTGAATACTGACTTCTCACCAATTTAAAAGACATGTAATAATGCATCTGCTGCTTTCTGATGAAAAAGTCTAACTGTAACACAGGACCATTGAATCTATTGCTTCTTGAGTGAGTCAATATTTTCTAAATATCTTGCCAATTAATTGGTCTAGCCAATTACATATTGGATTATGAACGACTCATAGGCTTGCTATATTGAGTGAAAATAATGGTATGGAAATCTAGATTGTGATTATGCAACTTGTAGTGTAAGATATAGGAACTATGATATTTAAATTGATTAATTAGTTAAACAGAAATAAACTGTGATTAATCAGTTAACCATAAATAATTAAACAAAATATTGTTAACTGAATTTTGTACTCTATAGACACATCCTTAAAAATGTAAAACAGTTTCTCAATCAGAACATAGTAAGTCTATTTCTAAAATCAGTCTCCAACACAGTATGATGATATTGCATAGAAAAATATCTCTAGGAGAAATTGTACCAGCAATATTAAGAATCCTTTAGATGGCCTACTGGGTATCAGACATATCTGCAACATTGTCTCAGGGAATTGGAACTAAAGACAACAGAAAAATAGTTCCTGCCACATTATCACAGAAAAGGTCATGTTAATGGACACATGAGGCATGCCCAGGGCCATTAGGAAAACTATGTCTGGTGGTATTTCGGAAGTCCCATAATAGAGAAAGAAAAACAATCCCATATTTCTTTCAATATGATTTTACAGCCAATATAACCAGACAAAATACAAGTATATTTGTAGTTACACTGTATATGAGTAGATTAAAACCCAAGGAGAATGTGACTTTTTCAAAACCATCACCTCTTTTACTGGAGAAAATAAATTATAATTACTAATTTGGAAAAGAAAATTTTAATATAGTGACTTACTGAAAAAGGTCGGAAGTCAGAGATGTCATATAAACTAAAAGATGCTATGTTTGTGAAGAAGGAATAAAAGGTGGAGTGATTAAATAAATTGTTACATTCACAGAATGGAATTCTATGCAGCTGTTAAAAGAATGTTGTAGGTATATTTAAAAACACTATAAATACATCAAAGTTGAATTCTAAAATATGTTTAGCCCACAGAAAACATGATAAAGAAGACAGAGTAAAGGGAGAACAAACAGAAAACAATTATAAAATAAAATGGCAGAAAAACCCTAAAATATCAAAAATTTCACTAACTGTAAATGATCTAAACACACCAATTAAAAATAAATGTTGGCAATAAAGTGGGTAAAAAAGAGCAAACTGTATTCTGTCTGTAAGAAATTCTCTTCAAATATAATGATACAGGTAGATTGAAAGTGAAACAATGGAAAGACATGTACTGTGCAAATATTAATCAAAAGAATGCAGAAGTGGCTATATTAATATCAGATAAAATAGCATCTAAAGCAAGAAAAATTACCAGAGAAAGAAGGGAACATATGTAATAATGAAGGTTAATCTATCAAGAAGCAATGAGTGTTTATTTCCCACACAGAATATATATCCTAAAACCTCCCGTTGGATAGCAATAGTTTTTACAATGAAATATATCAGTTATTTAGAATACTTTAATGATCTTGGTTTTATATAGTTATAATAATATCAATTTTATATTCTTTCTGTTTGTCTTCCATCCACAAAATTACTGCCATTTTTATGTTTCTAAACATACTTATTTACATTTTGTTTTAGAATTTTATTGATGAAATATATAATTATATGTCAGAATGAGATTCAAAATGACACATTCTTATATGCATACATCTCTGAGTGTGGTTCCTTCCTAACCCCACCCCACTATCCCCCTCCTCCCTCCCTGTGCATACTAGAAAGGTTGTTAGTGATACCTTCACACATGTCCTTCTTCAAGCCTTTTTCTTTTTAACTGAGTACTTACCATGCACTGTGGCAGTAACTTTTGCAGTTTCAGGTATGACAGCAAAATTAGCACATATTTCTTTTTGTTTCCTCATGGTTTTATGGATTGAAGGATTACTCTTATCACAGATCTTAGCAGCCTCATCATAAAACTTTTTTCTAACTGATGTGTGGGTTAGCATGCATAACTGGTCTAGGCAACTCTTCCTCAGCCTGGGCAGCTTGATTTTCTTTGCTATCTGAAGGTCTGCGGGTTGCCTGGGAGGACTGTCATGCATCTTTCATCCTCTTTGAATGAACCGGCTACTAGGCTCACGTTCTTCACATCTTCTTTGGTATAAGGCACAAAGAGAACAAGAGAAAATATGTTGAACTCTCTAAACTGGCATGCTGTCCTGTATGCCCACTTGACATTAGCCAAAGTAAGTTACATGGCCAAGCTCCAGATCTGAGAGGCAGAAAAATATGCTCCATTTTTTAAGGAATTACAAACTTTCTTACAAAGGGCAGAGATGTAGGGAAGAGTGAAGAATTGGGCCAATAGTGAAATTTAGTAAGTCTGCTACCCGTACTATCAACTCCCTTCCCTCTCTCCCATGCACTCACACACAGCTGAGATGTCTTCCCACTGAGTTTGGGTGGACTTTTGGTTGATTAATATTTATCAGTATATGTTACCCCATAGGACCTCGAGATCCAATTTATTTTAAGTCAATGTCATGAAGGATAATGACATTCTAGGGCCATACTATTTTCCTCTTTCATATGTTTCAGAGAGTCATGCATAAGGGGTAAAAGGTGGGCAATAGTATGGGCCATTCCAACTGGTGACAAAAGGAATTTTATACTACATGCCTGTAATTTCCCTTGTCCACCTGATAAATGAGTGCATATAATCCCTTTACATTTTGTTTTCTCTTTGGAGGCTGTCTTAAAATCATGGCCTGATAAAGCCAGAAGAATCTGGACATTTTAAAAGTGATCTGGTCCAAAAATATTTAATCAATGCTCCTCATAATGCTTGGGTTCTAAAACGGGATGGTAGATATTTAAAAACCTTTCTCTGTACTTAACAAGGAGGGAACTATTTTAACTGTTTTGTCTCTTGACTTCTCATGTACTGTTTTATGATATACAATGATTGGAGCAGCATCCTTGATACTATTAATATCATGCCTTTATTTAATAGTTGGTCCCTGAGATGATAAGGACCTTATCTCTAAGTACAATTAAGTCATACTTGGCTTTTCTGGATACAGTATTGTATGTTTTTTATGATATATAACATATTACCATGGACTTAGTTGCTCAAAGGGACACACAGTGATTATCTCAAAGGGTGGGCAGAAGTCCAGGAAGGGCTTAGCTCAATCTTTTGGAAGCCTGTGGTCAAGGTGTCACCCAAGGCTGGATTCTCATCCGGAAGCTTGACTGGGGAATGATCTGCTTCCAAGCTTACTCCAGGTTTGGCAGAATTAATTTCTTCCTGGCAGTAGGATTCATGTCAGCTTATGTCTTCAAAGCCAGGAACAGAGAAGGACCTAAGAAGCCAGGCGCCATACTGTCATAAAATTGTGTACATCCAATCATCTTTCCCACATTTCATTGGGTAGAAGCAAGTCACTGTTCCTGCCCAAACTGAGAGGAAAGGATTACACAGAGGCATGAAGACAGGAAGGTGGGACCATGGAGCTCATCTTCAACTCTGTCCACCACAACTACAATATTGTTCCAGCTGTGAAAATACTAGTAGATGAGAAGGGCATTCACTGTAGGTAAGTGTGAATTTTTTAATATTTTGAAGTTAATATTAACTTCATTCCTTTGAGTCTGGACTGGGCTGAGCAACTCATTTTTCACATAGAAAATGGTAGAAGCGGTAGCCTGTGATGTCTGAGACAGAAGGCGTCGTGACCTCCTCCTCATGCTCTTTCTTGGATTCCTCACTCTGGGGGAAACCAGCTGCCATGCCAGGAGGACATAAAGCAATCCTGTGGAGCAGTCCATGTGGCAAGAAACCCAGGGCTCCTGTCAAAAACAGCAAGAGGTTTCTGCCAACAGCTATGTGAGCGCTGGCCTTCTGCTAACAACCATGTGAGTCAGCCATTTTGGAAAAGGACTTTTTAGCCCCACACAACCCTCAGGATAACTTTAGCTCCAGACAGTGTCACCTTACGAGGAAACCCAATCAAGAACCATTTAGCTAAGCCACTCTCAAATCCCTAACCCACCCAAACTGTAAGATCCCTAAATTGTATCTACTTCAGCAACTAAGTTTTGGGATTCAGGTTTTACTCAGCATTTTCTAACTAATAGAGACATAAAGTGCTGCACTGTCTGGTTTCACATCTGCCAAGGAAGCTTCCAACTCTAGGTCACAGGGAAATGTGTTTCCAATAGATTCTATTTTATAGTTTCGAAAACACTCTAATAATTTTTGGTTTTATATTTCTTCCACATTGACACCAAGCCAAGATAGAAATGTCCACTTTTGTTAGGATCTAAGTGTATTTGGTAGGGAAAACAAAATGTCCATATTATGCCCGAAAGCTTGGACTAGAGGGATAATTTTCCCTGCAAAAGGCTGTGCTTTACTTAACATTCAATTCTCAGAGCTGACTTCAACCTTTTCCATCCCGTATTCTAAAGAGTGTATGCTGCAGCACATACTCAGGTCAGCACATTTTTTTTTCTGCAGAGAAATGTTCCAAAGATAAAACAAGAAAGATGAGAACACTTGTTCTTGGACTGTTCCAGGTGAGTGATGCTTCAGTGGCGATGCAAATGAATTTGTTCAAAGGCGTTACTGGAAAGATAAAATCTTCATAGGGAACTATAACCCCCTACACTTCAAAGGAGTGAGGAGCGATTGGCAAAGAGCCTGTTGTTTGTCCCCGCAGGAGCAAAGCCACAGAAAAGTTCATCAAATTGGATTGGTTTTCTTAATGGGACTGAAATAATCGGGTCTAAATGAAAAAATAAACCCTGTTGGGGCTGAAGTTAAAAGGCCAATTTTATGTGGTTATCAAAATAACTGGCTTTACAATTGGATGTTAGCACAGAATGGCAATTATTTGTAAGTTCTTTACCACTCTGATCTTGGCTTCCACTTTTATAGTTAAGGGCTGATTAAGCAATGATAGAATATAGTCACTTTTCCACTTCAAAAATTACCCTAGAATACTCTTTACTCAAACTCATCTATTTCACAAATAGCCTTATTACTTTTCCTTTAGTATTGGTATTTCCGTGGTCAAGTTGAAGTCAACTAATGCATATTCCACTGCGGAAGAAGCGAAATGCCTATTAGTTTAATTTAATCCATACTAAGTTGTGATATTTGTGCCTTAAAGGGGTGAATTGAAGAAGGCCTGGGTTTAATTTATCAAGTATACTGAAGTAGGTAAATAACAGCACGGGGCCCGATGCACCAGAGTTGGAAATATAATGAGATCAGTAGGTAAGCCCTCCATAAAATTACTTGGGGCGTAGGAGAATCCAGACATAGCAATTATACTTAGCAAGAAGAAGCAGCTCTGGAGAGTGTGAAGCAATTAGTCAGATTTACAATCTCAAAGTAGAAAAGGGAAAATTACTTAAGTTAAACTAAGAAACATCCTAAATCATCATTACACTGTATCGATCTCAGTTCAAAGCAACTGGCTAGAAATGCTTGGTTTATCTTTACCATTAAATATTTCCATAGTGTTTCACTAGAACCAAGAATATATATAGCCTGGCATTTCAACTGTAGTAAATTAAAAACACGTAGGCTTTTGCAAAGTGTGCATGTCTTTTGGAAGAAGAGTTTCAGAACATTTAGGGGAGTCAATGTTGATCTATATGCTAGTTGTATTTTTTAGTATTCCTGCCAATACACCAAAGTAAAGGGTAGACATATATATGTAAAGCAGATGAAGAAATGTATATGACAGTGGTTTCAGGTGAGAAAAAGTCTGCACTATTTTAGCTTTTTTGGCTTTGTATCAAAACATGTCATTGCCCATTTATTTATTGAGTAGTCCTGAATATTTTTAACTAGGTTTATTTTTTTAAAAAAGATTTAATGTCCCTAGAATATTGTGAAAGAGATTTTGAAATATGTATCCTTATGTTGAAATACTTGCTATATAGTCAGTAGTAAAAATAGATTTTTAAAAAACTTGTTTGTAGAAATGTAGCTTAAAATGTCACGCTGTTCATACTGGAGTCCACTGACCGCTTCAATTAAAATTTTGGATAGGGAAGTGGAACATAAAATCACTCCTATTTGCCAGTGAAATCTATCCTTAAAATGGTCTTAGCACTAACTACTTGGAAAATTAAGCACTCATAATCTGCATATTTTTAGCAATTGGCTAAAGATTAGATGTAGCCATTTTCCATAAACAGAGGCCAATTACGATTTCTACCAATTATCTACTAAAAATATGGCTTGAAGAGAAAAGGGAAGAAAGGAATGAGAAATTCTAATAGTATCAGTAAGCAGAAGAGGTGCTGTGTGTGTGTGTGTGTGTGTGTGTGTGTATTTGCTCATACTCACTTTTGTTTGCTAAGATCTTATAGTTAACAGGATGGAAGGATTGACCCTATCTCACACACACACACACACACACACACACACACACACACACACACACACGTCATCCCTCATCATCCATGGAAGACTGGTTTCACAATGTCCATGGATACTAAATACCTGGGTACTACAGGCAAGGCGAACAGCAGTAGCATTTTTAAAAATCACATTTTCCTAATCTGTTATGATAATAACCAGCGTAAATTCTTGGCATATTGGCAAGGTTTGTGTCAGTTTGCTCCTTCCTGGCTCAGTTTGTATCTTACTCTTCTTTTGTAGCAGATCGTCTTCCCCTTTTCTAGCGGATTTCTTTTACTTTATTCTTACTTTCATTTTGAGGGAAAGGTGTTTAAAGAAGTCTACTAGGCAATGCTCACGTAGATACTAATTTCCTTCTCATTCCATTTTCTTGACAAAAAGTGGTTTTTGTTGATATTTTTGTAATGCAGGCCAAACATTGTGCTGTTCTCTTTTTTAGAACAGGATAGATGTACGTATCTTCTGAGAATAGTTTCATACTGAGTTCACTGAAATCAAGTATTGCTTTACATTTCTGTTTGGTACTTTGGAAATTTCAGTGTTTTCATATTTTTTATTCTTTATACCTGTGTAAGGTAGACACAGATATTATAATATATTATATAATATATGATATGATATATGATACATAATATTCTTTATATTTATACCTGTGTAAGGTAGATAGGCTAGGTGGCTATGCTGCTACTATATAGATAATCTACTGCAAATCAAAGATTCTAAATGACATGTCCAAAATCTAGCAACGAGGAGATGGGCTGGAAATCCAGTATTTGGCCTTTTGGTTCCATGATTTTAAGGCTAAACCTCTATGCCTCTCTATTTGAAACTCAAATAAGTAAAACTGACTGTTATGTCACTGAAGTTGTAGATATGTGGTTAAGTCTGACATCAAAAGATAGGAATGTTTGATTTATTTTGTTCCAAGAAGTGTAGAGAGTTGTGGGGAAGGCCATCTTGAGATTCTGGTGTTAACAATCACATGGTAATGGATAAATTAGTTCACAGCCAGGCATATTTGCTTAGAATTCTTTCTCTGGTCAGTGTGTTTGTCCTGGACCCCAGTGGCCAGTGTCTAGCAATGACAGATGACTGGATATGAATGCACCAGGATTTTGTAATTAAAGTCTGCTCTAGACAAAAATAAGGAAGCAAACAGAGCTGAAATGTTCCCTGCTCTATTGGTAAAATAAACTTTTTCCAAGCATCTGAGTTAGCAGCCAGAAGACATTTTTCTTTCAAATAAAAGTATGTGAATCCAAATCATTTCTTGTCAAGCTCCCATTGTATATATATTAGGAGGGAAAAAAGAAACACAGAAAAGAAAGGAATTACCCATTCATTGAACAATGAACTAGATGTGCTTGTTCCTTTATGTGATAAGCCCTTTCAATCCTGCCAAGTCAGCTAGGTCTATATTATTGCCCCATTTTACAGATGAGAAAATCAAAGCTCATACAGGCCAATTGGCAATAATACAGATCTCAAATTTGAACGAAGTATTCTTAAAACAACCTTTATTCTTTGCCTATGCTCCCAACAAACCTCAATCAAAAGCCAAATGTTTCCATTTTCTACAATCTAAAAATATTTGGTTGTCCAAAACTTATCCTAAACAGATAATTAATTCGTAAGTAAATTAGCCAACATTTTAAGTTTCCTGAGTAATTAGAAGACTTTAAGGACAAAAAGGAGACAAAATGTAGAATTAAAATGTGCTCATTAAATGATTTGATAATATAAGACTTATATTAAGTAATTGAAAATAAGTAAGATCCATGCTTAATTTAAATTTAATTTTGGAGATAAGGCATGCCTCTGATACACAATAGTATTTGTTTCTTGTGTATAAAAAATTCTTCTGCACAAAAGGGGATTCTCAGCCAGATTAGTAAAGATTTGCCAGTATAAAATTTTTTAAGGCATCGACTTGTATAACTACATGTGAAATAGGCAGATTTAGTATTCAAAAGATTTGTGTTCTTTTTACAAATTTAAATTTTAAATACCACACATATGATTTTTTAAAAAAGTGTCTTAGTACTGTGATTTTAGAAAACAGGTAGATTAATTTTCCTAGAAAAAATACTTATGATTAATTATGTGCAAGACTTCCGAAAAGATTCTTTTCTTCATCATACAAAGTTTCTGTTAAGAAAATGTATAATAATTCATTAAGGATTCATTTTCAATATTTTTTGCATTGTAAATATTGCTTGGGAAATTCTAGTTCTGACAGTAGTGAAATGATTTAATTTGAAGTGCATTCTTGGTTATGCTGAAGAACTGTAATAAATCAGTTCATGGAAAAAAAATTTGAGTGTATGTCACTATATTAGCTCCAGGCCATTCAAAAGCAGCTAAGGCTTTGTTCTACTCCAAAAAAGAATGTTTAATTCATTACAACAGGTAGAGGGGAAAAAAAAGCATGTTTTTGCCTTTTCTTGGTATTTCGCTTGAAGATTAATCTTTTCTTCACCACTGGATCTGCACAAAAACAAATTTATTTGAAAGGAATTAACTGTCACCCAGCGTGTGGGTCTTAGTTTTCTTAAAGAGAATAGGAAATGGCTGGGCCTAAACAATATTTCAGTTTGAGGGTAATGTGCTTTCTGGTTTCTACCCTGTCAGATTCTCACCCTGGTCTCCAGGGAGGGGAGGAGAGATTGCCTACTTGACGTATTTTGCCTAAAGCAAGTCCTGAAACTAGGATTCATATTATTCATTCGGCTGAATGCTGATTTCCATAGGGTTGCCAAGGGTCAGAATACAATCCATTTTCTTACAAAAACTTAATACTGCTCTTTTACAAATGAAGTTGTATTTTGCACAAAATAACAAAGGAAAAGGGGAGAAATGGGGACTGAGTGACTCTAAAGCTGATTTTTTGGGGTCATCCAAATAGCAATATAGAAACAGGCTTTTCATAAGGTTTAAGTTTTTTAAAAACAAATTCACTTAATTTTAATAGCAGAGGGAAATTTAGGAGCCTGAAATCTTTCTTTTCTGGCCACAGATGGAAAGCAAAATAATCAAGCATTGAGATAATTATATTAGAAGCCATGAGCTCTTGTCTTTTATTTTCAGTGTCTTTATTACAAACAGACATTGCAAACTTAGTCTAGTAAAGTAAATAAAATATGATTTATTCTGTCTATCCCTAGATTAATATTTCCACTGATAAAGATAGTCTATGGTTGCAGACTGGTCTTTACGAGATGTATTACCCATGTGCTTATTTAATAAACATCAATGATGAGATGCAACCTTCAGAGATTAATAGTAGATGATATTTTGCTATGTAGAATAGTTGTTTTAAAAGCAGGGAATATTCCACAGTTACATTCCACAACATAATAAATATGTAAACATAAAATTTTACTTGTTGTTATTCTTCAGATCCAAGAATAAAAATATAGGAAAGTTCTATGAGGTCTTGGCAAGTTTCTACTCTAGAACTAAGTGAAGGAGAAATTAAGTATCAGAAACCATATGATTTATCTGTGATATAGATGGAAATTACTTACCCTCCATTCATTTTCTAGTACTTAATCACTTAGTATATAGTTTACTAAAATTTTCTAAATTGTCACTATAATATATTTTCTCCTTCACATTATGATTTTTATTGACATAGGATATTTGTACATATTTATGAATGAAACACAATTAGAGAGGGAGATGTAGTTCTAATGTTTTATAGCACAATAGGGCAACTATATTCTATAGCAATTAATTATACATTCAAAAAACTTGAGAGGGGAAGAGATGGAAGTTTCTTAATTACTCTCTCAAAATTTTTCTATCATGACTACAACTATAGTTGGTTTTTACATTGACAAAAGCCACATCACAATATTTCCAACCAGTCCCCCAAATTAGTTCCCAACCTGAATTCTCCTGTCTATGATAACTGGTATAAAAGTTATAACTACCAGTACGTTGACCAGGCTCAACATACTAGAATAACTTTCATACTAATTATCATGTTTTATCCTTTATATTCCATAAAATGCCAATTTATACATATTTTACCTTCATGCCTTCTTAATTTACCTCTTTTTCCTCTAATGAGATTTCCATTACCCAGAAGGAGCAGGGTGATTAAATGAGAGTTCTGTAATAAGAAAAATAAACTCCTTCTGTTTTACAGAATTTAAATATTTCATCACTATTGTTCCCACAAACCAAAATATCAACCTATCAGGGCTTTCGCACTAAAATCTTCCTGTTGTAAAGCTATTTTTTTTCTGTATTGATTCTAATTGACCATCAGAGTCCATTGAGGAAGAACTATCAGAGAGAATTCTTACTTAGCAGTTATGAGAGAAAAAAGAGTGCTTGAAGAGGTGAGAAGGAAGAGCGTTTGAGGGAGGAAGGCAAATCTTGATCTAAAAGGACATTGGAAAGCAAGGGAGAAAAGTTGCTATGTGCCTTTCAATCCAGGAGAAGATTCCAATATTCACCCTATGGTGCATTTAGCAAGGCCTACTGTGAGGGGATTTCTTGAAGTGTCTAACTACAAGATTCTACCTCCTATACCTTGCCTCCCTTGGCCTCAACCAAATTTTATGCTAGAATTTTTTACAGGGTGGGGCCCCCTTTCATCGAGTCCCTCCCTGGGTGACCATCCGGTAGGAACAATGCTATTTTATGCCATCCCATGGACTATGCATCCCATGGTACCCCCAAACAGCCTTAAGATAAAAAATTAGAACACCGGACTTCCTGCTTAGTCACTACCCTATGTGTGTACTTCAGAGTTGTTGAATTTGATCAACTAGAGGAGCCCCGAGCTCAGTGGCTTTAAGGATCAGAGTCAGCTTCAACGATCTATGATTTATCATCTTTTCTCTCCTATATTGTTAGAAGTTATATAAAAAGGACAGATCTTGAATAGATGTCAAAGATTTTACATAACTCATGAATTAATGAGGTAACCAATTAGATGTTACAAGCAGTTCAAAAGTTAATTCAAAGGGCAGAGAGACATCTAGCTCATAAAATGATTTTATGGGTTGAAGTAAAACCAACTCTTTTTCTACAAGGGTGGGAGACCAGGCATAAGGGAGAGAAACAAAATGTCTCTCCATCAGATGGAATTGATTTGCATGCTTATACAAGAGAATTATTTGCCCTGCTATCAGTTATATGCAACTTACAGAGGTATAAAATAGATCAAAAGACCATGAAAAGTATAAAACCCTTAGATGCAGAACCTGGAATACAGTTCCCTAGACCAGAGGTTTGCAAACATTTTTGGTAAACCACTAGATAAAAAATATTTTAAGTTTTATGGAACACCTAAAGTATCCTAGTTTGTCTTGCTTGCTTTACAAACTTAAACATGTAAAGATGCTTCATAGCTCAAAGGGTGTACAAAAACAGGCTGCCAGCTGATTTTGCCATGGGTCTTCGTAGGCCTGCCCACTGACCTCAGTATGTGTAGTTTGCCATTAAAGTCACCCAGGATTCTTTTTGGTCCCTTTCAAAGGTCTTTTGCAATGTTCCCTCAAAACATCTAGATCCATTGTTCATTTTCATGTAAAGTAATTCTTTCAAGATACAAAATTGGCTATGACTTTCTACTTCTTCAACAATTCCAATGTATCCTTGGCTAAATAACATTAGTCTCAGAAAGTCAAGGGTGCTATGTTTGTTCTCATTTATAGAAGCTAGAGAGAAAATAGGAAACATAAGGAACTTTTTTTAATACTTTTATTTGTGCATTGTAGCCTCACATCATAATGTAGTTCAGAGTGATAGTGGCATACATGCACACAGCACTTGGTGGGCTTTCCCTAACTCCCTCCCCACTCCCCCTCACCCCATACAGGGTATTGATATTGACATTGGTATTCTTACATATATACATAATGTCAATGGAAGTGATTCCTTCATTGATCCTCCTTCCCCCCTTTCCCCTTCCCCTTCCCCTAGACCACCTCCCTGGCTCCACTGGAGTTTGTCTTTCATTACCTGAAGTCTCCCTGGTATCTTGATTACTCCCTAGCTTCTGCATATGAGAGAAAACATGACTCTTCACTTTCTGTGACTGGCTAAACTCACTTAACATAATGTTCTCTAGGTGTGTCATTTTCCTGAAAATGACAAAATTTTGTTCTTTATTGCTGAATAGAATTCCATTTTCTGTATAGCCCATAATTTTGTAATCCATTCATCTGTTGGTGGATACCTAGGTTGGTTTCATAATTTGGCTATTGTGAATTGTGCTGCTATAAACATGGAATGCATATATTACTATGATATTCTGATTTCAGTCCCTTTGGAAAGATACCCAGGAGTGGTATAGCTGGATCATATGGTGGATCCATTCCCAATTTTCTGAGGAATCTCCACACTGATCTCCCTAGAGCTGTACTAATTTGCAATCCCACCAACAGTGCAGAATAGTTCCTATTTCCCCACATCCTCACCAATATTTGTTGTTGTTTGACTTCTTGATGATTGCCATTCTGATTGGGGTTAGATGGAATCTCAGTGTAATTTTGATTTTCATCTCCCTGATTGCTAATGATGTTGAACATTTTTTTCATGTATTTATTGGCCACTTGTATCTCTTCTTTTATGAAGTGTCTATTTAATAATGTAGAGTAGCAGAGGGAGTTTGGGAGGGGAAAAGAGAGGACTGAAGCAAGAAACAGTTCAAATAATATTATGGCAATATGTGATGGTATAACTACCAATCTAACTCATGTAGGGAGGGAGGAATGGATAACAGGGTGGATGTGGAGGGAAACACACAAAGTTGTGTGCATGTATTTTTTAACACATCAAGCCTCACTATGATGTATAATTGCAATGCACCAATAAATTTTTTAGAAGATTAATATACCAGATATCTTAAAAAAAGAATGAATTAAATATTGACTTCTCAGGTGGCATTCAGGGCTCTTTTATCACCTATTTGACTGTTTCAGATTTGGTCCCTAGTGTTTCCCCATGTGTAACCACTCACTCTTAATATGGCCTACTTTCTAACTTCTGTACATTTTTTTCATGTTTTAACAATTACTCAGAAATCTCTCCCCCTTTTGAAATCCTAACCTTCTTTACAAGGCCGATATCAAAAGCTGTCTGCCCAATGAACTTTTTTTTCCCCAATCTTTCTCCAGGGGAGAGATTCTTCTTTGAGCTTTTTTTCCACATTGGCATTATTATTTATATCCACTACACTGATCTTCACTCTGTTAATTCATCTTTATATTACTTCCCTGTCAATATTGACTCATTTTCTTACTCATGGGTACTCAGGACTTTTGTTGTATTGCATCTTTCTATTCATCTTGTATTTCTTTTCAATTTTTAGTTTGCTGGGTTAAGATTCAGTTTCCTGAGGGTCATTGTACTGAAGGCCTTGCTTTTCAATGCTGTGGATCAGAGGCCACTGTGGTGTTCCTGCCACCCTCCTGGCACAGAGGCAGGTCACAGTGTGGAGTTTGCTTCATCAGAGAGCACAGGGGTGGGTGAAGGGAGGGAAAGAGGGAGAGAGGGAGAGAGGGAGACACAGCGATATATATATATATATATATATATATATATATATATATATAGAGAGAGAGAGAGAGAGAGAGAGATATCCACAGACACAAAAAGAGAGAGGGGGTGGAAGAGACCCAACAAGACAGAAGGCAAGCCTTCTATAACCGAATCTCAGAAGTGACACCCCATTACTTTTGCTGTACAGATGCTCTTCAAATTACCATGGAGTTAGATTGCAATAAATCCAGCCTAAGTTGAAAATACAGTAAATTGAAAGTGCATGTAATTCCCCTAATTTATCAGACATCATAGCTTAGACTAGCCTACTTTAAACATGTTTAGAACACTTACATTAGCCTACAGTTAGGAAAGATCATCTAACACAAAACACAATTTATAATAAAGTGTTGAATGTCTCACATACTTTGTTGAATAATCTAGTGCAAATGAAAAACACAATGGTTGCATGAGTAGACTTTGGCACCATCGTAAATCAGAAAAATGATTAAGTCAGACCACCAATCAGTGACTGACTGTATTCTATGTGTTAGGGGTGTTTAAAGAAAGAAGTTACTTGTGATGCTTGTGAATCCATAGGTATAGTTGGAAGGACCACTGCAATGGGATTTTGCAGTAGGGAAGAGAGCTCAGGCTCAACCCTGAAATACAACTAAGAAAAGAGGGAATTATAGTCAATGAGCAGGGCGGGTGGTGCTGGGGGCATGGTGGGTGAAACATTGCTAAGAGGAACATTAGAGGTGAGTGAGGAGTTGGGCTAAACCAATTAACGGGGTTGTTGCCGAGGGCAGGCCAGGGTGATCAGACATGATGATGGGAAATGAGGAATCCGATCAGATATCAAGGGTGATCAGATATCCAGAGAGGAGGGTTCTGGCTGATACAACTTGATAGAATCCAGTGCTATGTTGGGTGATGCAAAGGACTAGTTGGGAGGAGAATTCAGAGAACCCTGACTAAAGTTTGGCTGAGGAGAGACTGTCAGACACCAGCCTACATCACCAGCCCAGCCCAGCCCAGTCAAAGGACAGGATTGTATGAAGTGTGGACACCCACCAGGAAGTGGGGTCACTGGAGGCCGATTTGGAGTTTTCCTGCTACAAATTGACAATTTAAAGGTGAGGTAAATATGAAATTGTTACCTGAATTTCAGGTGAGGTAAAACTGTTGCTTCCATGAAATTCAGAGAATTGCAATATTAAATTCTATTGTAAATTCAAAACACTGCAAAATGTGAAAAGTGTTCTCCAAATGTAAGAAGATCATGGGAAAACTCCACTTGTGGGATAAAAGAGGAATTATAAAATTGATTATATTTATAGAAAAAAAGTCAGGACTAATTTTCAACCAAAATTAATGTTTACTGCAAATGATAAATGATCATGTCTGACTATGCATTTTTCTCACTATTATGTATGTCTGCAGCTTTTGAAAACCCAGACATTTTCCTCTTGTCTCCCTATGATGCTGCGCATTTGAAACAAGCATCCTTGCATCTTAAAAGTGCTTTCAGAAAAAGATAGTAACACGACTACAAAAGAAAGGTTCTCAGGCACCCCTGAAGGTTTCTAATTTTGGAAGGCATTTTTCTCAGAAATATGGGGAAATCCTGTTTACTCTGCTTACAGATGTGGTAGAGCCCAGAGAAAACATTTTTAAAGTGTCTGGTTAAATCGGCTTAACCATTGATTCTTACTACTGCAAAAATGATCGCAACTGCAATATGTCATTGCTCCAGCAGATGGCAGAAGTATACTATGCACCAAATGAGAACGCCTTTGAAAACTTGTATGTTGGAGACATGAACAAATTTGTCTCAACCTGTTTTAAAAATCTGCCTTTGCTGTGTTTGGGACACCATGGATGTAAAGGGATGTAAATGTCCATCACAGACACTTCTGGCTCACAAGTTTTGTTAATAGTCTGCAGAATAAAAAAATAATACATAGGAAGGATTGATACCAGGCAGAGTTAAGTCATGTCTTTATGATAATCTTTTAGTTCATTCAATTAGGTTTTTTTGGGGTTTTGTTCTGTTTTAATAAAGCAAACTAGATATTCTGTGGAAATCACTTTAATTAAGAGAAAGACACAAGGCATTTGGTAATTATAAACCATGAAAATCAGTTATTTAGGTAGCAGTGCTCTGCAGTTAAAAGACATGGAAAGACAGACGTTTACATTCAATTGTTGTATTTCACTTATGTGATATCAGTATTTTCAAACAATGTACAGATTATTGCACACATTTTAAGTTAGAAAGCATATATGTTAACAAGTCTATTGCTATTTTTGCCTGTTTGTGTTCTTGCTAATTTGACAACACTGTGGTTTAAACTAAGGACCTTATGCAGTGATGTGATTGATTGTACCCACCGAGAAACAAAGGTGGTGAAATTTATATTCATGCAAAATGAACATAAATTAGGCAAAAGTCAGATCACTTTTCTTGCACTGATGTTATATGGAAAAGATGCATACAGCGAAAATTCAGCAAGATAAATCTTAATTTTCTTTATGTTTTCATTACAGAAAATCATTCGGACTCCTGCTTAAAAAGAAAAGTGAGAGAAAGTTCCCAGAATACTTGTTGATAATAATGTCCACTGTTTTATTGTTCCTTTTGGTCTTAGCAGAACATGGCACCCCATCTTCCTTAGGAGCACCGGGCACTTGGTAGGGGACTAACCAGGTTGAAGGGCCACATGTAGCCAGAAGTAGTATTAGAAGGTTTGCTGGTGATGCCTTGCAGTGGGTAGATGGGCAGGGTTTCAGCTGGTGCTAGCTTAAGTTGTCAAATCTGTGAGCTGAGCTGTCGCACAAGGGGAAATGAACACTGAGTTTTGTAGCTGGGAAATTAGAGTGAGACTAGATGAGCTGTGAGATTGATTTGGGCAGGTGAGGAATTATTTTTTGAATAGAGCCTACATGCCTGGGTACTTTTTCAGTGTGGAGTTTTGGAATACCTTCTGTTTAAAGGCACCAGCTCAAAGGAGCGCATTACATGGATGCCTTTAAGCATTGTCAATCTACAAAGTCCTCGAACTGGTTCCTGAGTGTTGCTGAGAGCTCAGACCTAATTAGATGGTAAATGGTATTCAGATTACCTTTTGCTTATTACAGTATCTTACATACACTTACAGTGAAGCTTTGCTGGTAATTTTTGTACCCACTGTAGAAATCGTTCATGACAAGCCCATTTGACTGGGCATTTTATTATCTCAGAATAATAATAAGTGGTTTTTAACGCAGTTATAGGGAATTTATTGTGCCTTCTCTTCTATATTAGTTAAAACTTGTCTCTACTTTGGCACTTATCCTTGGAGCACCTTATTATTCTTTTTTTTTTTTTTTTGTGGTACCAGGGATTGAACCCAGGGGTGTTCTACCTCCGCGCTACACCCCCGGCCCTATTTTTTATACTTTATTTGAAACCGGGTCTCACGAAGTTGCGGAGGGCCTCACTGATTAGCTGAGGCTGGCCGCGAACCCAGATCCTCCGGTCTCAACCTCCCAAGTACTGGGATTACAAGCGTGCGCCACCATGCCCGGCCTATTATTCTCCTTTCTTTGTGCAGAAGAATGTTGATTTTTTTCTTTCACAGATTTTTTACTGTATCTATGTTCATTTATCCATTTCTCAATGCCATAGAGATTTTTAAACAGCCATGGAAATTGCTTTATTTAGGGGTTTCTTGATAATATAAATAAGGTCTGCATACACACCCATTTCTTTTTACATTCATATTTTTAAGTGCTGTATTAAATCAATGTTGAAAATTTTTAATTGTTCACAAGTGAACTTAAAATACAGGTATCTTGAGGATTAGAATCTTGAAAAATTTAGCAAAAAAAAAAATACATGTAAACCGGAGGTTCGTGGCCAGCCTCAGTGCTCTCTCTCTCTCTCTCTCTCTCTCTCTCTCTCCCCTTAGTGAGGCCCTCCGCAACTTCGTGAGACCCGGTTTCAAAATAAAGTATAAAAAAAAATAGGGCTGGGGGTGTAGCGCAGAGGTAGAGCGCCCCTGCGTTCAATCCCCGGTACTGCAGAAAAAAAAAGTAGAAAAAAAATACATGTAAAGAACTTAAGACCTTGTGGAGAAAATGGCATTAGAGAACTATATGTTTTGTATATCTGACATTATTAGAAATCTATATTATTAATTTTTATTTATCATATTTGATAGGGTACAAGGGTCTCCATCCACTTCAGGGTCAGTGACAGGGTTGCATATTGGTTTTTGAAGACAGCACATAATCATAGAGCTCTTTGATGTTTGTTTCTGTGCCTTGGTCTTATTTTTTGTGTGAATACTTTTTTTATTTTGTTACTTAGTGGTACTGACAATAGAGTTGGTTCCTACTTTCTATGTTATTTTGTCCCTTTTTGTTTGTCTGTTTCTCTAGTGATAGCTTTACTTGGACATTTTACTTTCCAAAAACTTGGATGACTTAATTTTTTTAAGCTTACCAAGGTATTTTTAATTTTTCTCCAGTTTCCATGGTTTTATGATTTCAGCTCTGCTTTATGTCAAAATATATGTTCTTTTTTAAATTTTTTAACGTGCTTTTATTGGTGCATTGGAGTCTTACATTGCAATGAATATCTATTTGATGTTAACATACATGCACACAGCTCTTAGTGTCCCCCCTGCCTCCCCCCACCCGTATGAAGTACCAAGAATGATGTTGGTATATTTTCACATGTACATATTATTTATGATAGTAATTCCATTAATTCCCTTCTTTCTTGCCCTCCCCCTTCCCTTGTACCACTTCCCTTGTTCCGCTGAGGGTTCTCCATTATCAACCAGAGTCCCTTGTGTGACCCTACTACTCCTTAGGTTGCACATATTAATGAAAATCTTAATCCATCTTACTTATGCCTTTGCTTCCTCCCATTTCACACATACAAATGCCACCAAAATGCAATTTCCAATGCACAGCTTTAGTCTCTTACCTTAATTTTTTACTAAAATATTTTATTAAAAAGTCAACCATAATTTCTGTTACTCATTTTAGTTTCTATTCCAACTTTTGAGTTCTTTCTTTAATTATCTCTAACATAATTTTATTCAGTAATTTAACACATATTTACTGAACATCTGTATTGTGAGTATAGTAGTGAAAAAAGCTGATAGAATCCATATCTTCAAATTTCCAAGGTAGAAGGGAAAGTAGACATTAAAAACTAGTTAAAAGAGAGATATGGATGTCTATGACATCAAGATAGACATTAAAGACTTAGTTATAAGAGATATGAATGTCAACATTAGCAACACCTAGTCTCATAGAAGGATAAGCATGGATATTTTCCCCCCAAATGAGGGAAGCATAACATATAAACTTCAAATGTAATAGCTTCAGACAAGAACTATAATTCTCATAAATTCAGTAGGTCAAGAATTCAAACAGGGTACAGTGGGGTTACTGCCAGTCCTTGATGTCTGGGAACTCGGTGAGAGGACTTGGGGTAGAGACTTGAATCATCTGAAGGACCTTTGTTCACATGTCCGGTGCTTGATGCTGACTGTTGGCTGGGATCTTAGCTAGGATTGCTGGCTAGAATACACACAGAAGACCTCTGCATTGTGGCTGGGTCCTAAAGGTGGGTGTCCCAAGAGAGAGTCAGGCATAAAGAAACTGCATCCCTTTTATGACCTAACCCTGGAAAGCAATAGCAGCCTGCTCTTCTGACTGGAGCAGTCCTAAGCCAGCCTAGATTCAAGAGGAGGGAAAACAGAGCTTCACGTCTTGGTGTCCCAGAGGCAAGTTTCCCAGAACCTATTTATAATGCTGTGCCATAGACATCTTTGGAAAAATAACCCGACACACTATCTTTGAGAAAATGCTGTTTAAATTGAAGCTGGTTAGAAGGGAACAAACATGAAAAAATATAGTCAGAGGAAGCAATGAGAGAGAAGACTGTAGAATGGGATGAACTAACGGCCTTGCTGAGAAAACGAAAGCCAGTTTGGTTGGGACACAGAGGATGAAAAGTGGGAGACAGAAGATGAAACTGGAGAGACCAGGCACTGTGGGGCTTAGTAAAGAGATCGGACTTCAAGCAAGGCCTCACAGGCTCTGTGAAAGGCATACAGACCTCATCCTAAGGTCAACAGGAGACTGTGAGCAGGTTACAGTGTGCAAATGACACAATCAGTTCTGTGGTTATAGATGCCAAGTTGCTGGATCGCCGCGGATGAGGACAGGCAGTGGGGCAGTTAAGGGACTATTGTAGTGATTCAGGGAGATTAAAGTGGCTTGGACTGAGGTGTTAGTAATTGAGATTGAGTTAAGCAGATGGATTTAAAATATATGTAGGTGGAATAGGTAAGATTTGGGACATTGTCTGTAAAGGCTAAGTGCATGGGCAGATTTGAGAACATATTTTAAGTATATTTATTTGGAAACTATATATGGAAAGATTTGGGTAGCAAGAATTGGGTGTGAAGGTAGAAGATCATGAGAAAAGTTTCAGAGATACTGAAATTGAAGTGCTCTGAAAGCTATGTTGAGAAGTCCAATGGTAAGTGGCGTATATGGGTCTGGAACTCAGGAGGGATGAAGTGTACATTGTGAATCACTGACATATAGACATATAATCCCTACAACTATCAATTGGATCAGAAGAGGGTATCACTAAAAAGAACCAGATTCACAAATTAGGTTACTTAAAGATTAAAAGGAATTTCATCAGGCAATAAAAGAAAAATGGTTTGGGAAAAGGAATTAGACTTTTCTTACATATGAACTCCTTCAGGGAAGGGGCTATTTGTGGGATGGATTTGAAATATAATTAGAAGTACAGTGGATAGGATTTGGAAAATGGTTTGGTTATAAGGGTCCCTTTGTAGGTACACTTCTCCTATATCACACAGGAGAATTCATAGACAGGAGGCTGGAAAATATTGAATCCATCAATAGTAAGGGGGTAATATGTATGTTTATAATTGAAATCCATTGTTTTACACAGGTTTAAGTTTTGTGTTGTGAAATGATAAAGGCATTCTCTAGATTATATAGATATGAAATTGGCATGAAGAGTTAAAGTAGTCATAGAAATTTTCAAGATTATATTCTGAAATTATGCACAATGAAACTCCGCAGATCTTCTATGGGAGAGAATGTTTTCTGTATCATGTAATAAGAAAAGATGGTTTTGAGAAGAGTGTGTCCAGATCATTAGAGACTTTTTTTTTGTCCCTTTGAGTACGTATAGAGTAGCTAGGGGCATAGGTCTTAAGAAAAACTACAGGGGTTGCTGCGGTTGACTACCTCTAACCAACTACAGTTTAGAATTGGTGTGGACAGCTTAAAAAACACATGGGAACATATTGTCCCCCTGAATGTCTCCAGCTCACCTATTTTATTTCTTAGTGGCCTGCTATAGTTTGGATATTGAATGTCCTCTAAGGGTCCACATTGTTAAAGCGTTGTTCCCAGCTTGGTGCTATGGGGAGGTAGTGCAACTTTTAAGAGGTAGGACCTAGTGGGAGGTCTTCAGGTCATTGGGGGCATGTCCTTGAAGGGAACTGTAGGATGCTGGACTCTTTATTGTTCTTTCTTTTGTTCTCTGGCCATGAGGTGAGAGGTCTTGCTTTGCCACATGCTCCTGCTGTCTTAGCTTTCTGTCACTGTGACAAAATACCTGAGATAATCAACTTAAAAAGGAGAAGGTTTGTTAGGGCTCATGGTTTTCGAGGGTTCAGTCCCTAGTCGGTTGGCCTGTTGCTTTTGGTCCCATGGTAAAGTCATGGGACATCATGGTGGGGGCATGTCCTAGAGCAAAGCTGCTCACTTCATGGTGTCTTGAAAGCAAAGAGAGACAGGGAAGGACCAGGGTCCCAAGAGCCCCTAGAAAGGCATGCCACAGGCAACCTAGCTTCCTTCCACTGGGCCCCACTGCCCTAAAGTTCCACCACCTCCCAATAGCATCCTGGCCGTCATTGTCCAGTGATCAAGTATTTAACATATGAGCCTTTCAGGGACCCTTCCACACCATAGCATCCTCCATGCTCTATTGCCTCCTCACAGGCCCCAAAGCAATATGATCAATACGTCATGGAGTTGAAGCTCTAAAACTATGAGTCAAAATAAACCTTTCTGTTTATTAGTTGATCATTTCAGGTATTTGTTACAGTGATGGACAGCTGAAAGCATTAAAAGATAGGTTTCCCCATACACTTAACTCTTCTGGCTAGAGCCAACGCTGTGCTAGACACTGTGTTTGATATCTGTCTATGAATCACCATCAGTAGTTCTGAAGGCCTTGATGAGTATCTGAATCACCAGGAAGATTCCTAAAGCAGAGTACTGGGCCCTGCCCTCAGAATTTCTTTTACCTTCTCCCCCCCAGTGTGGAATATTGAGCCCAGGGCCTCCTGCATGCTGGCCAAGGGCTCTGAGATACTCCCAGCCCTTCAGAGTTTCTGATTCAACAGATCTGGGGTGGGACTTAAGAATTTGTACTTGTAGTCATTTCTCAGGTAATGCTAATGCTGCTTGGTCCCAGAACCACACTTTGAGAAGCATTGCATTAGATAATCTGTCAGTCAGATGTGGTAGCACATGCCTGTAATCCCAGTACTTGGGAGAATGAGACAGGAAGATGGCAGGTTTGAGGCCAGCCTCAGCAACTTAGTGAAACCCTGTTTCAAAATAAAAATAAAATAGGGCTGGGGGTGTAGCTTGGAGGTAGAATGACCTTGGGTTCAATCCCCAGTAACACACACACACACACACACACACACACACACACACACACAGATATAACCTCTGTTCAATGAGTTTACAGACATGTAGGAGAGACAGATAAATGAGCAGGTTATAACAGTACACTCTAATAAGTACAAAGGGAAGTGGGATTTGAGTTGAGCTTGCTTAGACTAATCAACAATTAGATTCATGTCAAATGGTGACTTAGTGATTTGTAGACAGGCAGAGCGAAGCAAACATTTCAAGCGATTGTTAAGATACTCTGTCCCCAAAGCCCAACAGTGTACACCTTTTGCTGAGAAAGGAAAAGTGGCTATGCTGCCTTGATTGCTTGTCTGTGCTGATTGGTTTCATATGCTAAACGCTTCCCTTCACAATTCTCCTCACCTGTGT
This sequence comes from Glis glis, assembly GCA_004027185.1. Taxonomy (NCBI): domain Eukaryota; kingdom Metazoa; phylum Chordata; class Mammalia; order Rodentia; family Gliridae; genus Glis; species Glis glis. The sequence continues at coordinate 29,254 of PVJS01022001.1, forward strand.
CGATTTAACCTCCCCCTCATTTGGGAACTACTTTTCTCTCCAGTGTCATCAGATAAACGGTGGCTGTGTTGTGCTTCTTGACAGTTATATGAAAGTGCATTTATAAGTTTGGGTTTCATCTTTCTTCCTTTTATGTGTAGTTGCAAATATAATGAATTATGTCAGAGCCTAAATAAAAATCCTTTCCTTTCACTTTTCTTTTTTCTTTTTTGGCAAGATTTATCTTCTGACCCAATTTAAACAATATCAACTGAGAGGTTACTTTATTCAATGAAAAGAGTAGAAAAAAAGAAACCCTAAACTTTTGAAGAAAGATTGGGTTAGTACAATGAAACTATGTGAATAGTCTATAATCATTTTACTTGAATCATCAGAGGGTAAAAAAGGTATTTCTTTCAAATTTCACTTTAGAAAAGCACTGAAGAGCAGTTTCAAAACGTGTACGTGTTCCCTTCAGATGTCAGATACTTACAATTGTCTCGAGTAGAGAACAGTGGTTTCCAAAAGCATCATATTTTGCAAAATAATGTTCTTGCTTCCTGTTTCTATCAGCTCAATAGCTTTCATATCATTCCCTTGTCCCTTCAACTCCTCTCCGTCTCCCCTACTGTCTCTCTGCATTCTTTATTTTCTTTTTTCTTTTTCGTACTCCTGGAGATTGAACTCAGGGGCATTATTCTATGTCTAAGCTACACCCCCAGCCCTATTTTACTTTTTTATTTTGAATCAGGGTCTCATTAAGTTGTGGAGGGCCTCACTAAGTTGCTGAGCCTGGCTGCGAACCCGTGATCCTACTGTCTCAGCCTCCCAAGTACTTGGATTACAGGTGTGTGCCACCATGCCTGACTCCTTTACAGGATTGTACACTCTTACGAGGGGGAAATGAAATTTCTTGCTAGCTAACATCTCAGGGCTCTTTATGAGCCATAATCCTATATTATTCTTCTCTTGCTTTCCTCTTATATACCCTAAGTTTTGACTTACTTTTCCAGTTTATGTGGCTTTATCTTCCCTGTGATTCTGTTATTTTTCTCTAGGACACATAGAACATGGTCATCCTAATCCTAATTTTATTTATTTATTTATTTTTTATGTTTTTATTGGTGCATTGTAGTCTCACATCACAATGAGTATCAGTTTGGTGTTAACATACATGCACACAACTCTTGGTGTCCCTCCCCCCCGCCTCCCCCCCGCCTCCCCCCCACATGTAGCACTGAGAATGATGTTGGTATAATCTCATATATACACATTGTTTATGATAGTAATTCCATGGATTCACTACTTTCTTCCCCTTCCTTTGTACCCCTTCCCTTGCACCACTGAGGGTTCTCCGTTGTCATTGGAGTCTCCCTTTTGTGTCCCCACTACTCCCTAAGTTGCGCATATTTATGAAAACATATGTCCCTTTTTTGGGGGGATTGGCTAATCTCACTTAACATAATGTTCTCCAGATCTTTCCATTTTCTTACAAATGCTGTTAGTTTGTTCTTCTTTATTGCTGAGTAGAATTCCATTGTGTGTATTTCCCATAATTTTGTAATTCATTCATCTGTTGATGGACATCTAGGTTGGTTCCATAATTTGGCCACTGTGAATTGTGCTGCTATGAACATGGGTATGCATATATTACTGTTGTTTTCTAGTTTCAATCCCTTTGGTATGATACCCAATAGTGGTATAGCCGGATCATAT
>PVJS01022002.1:0-30948 GCA_004027185.1 Glis glis
GTTCAATCCCTGGTACCACAAAAAAAAAAAAAAAGGGAAGCAAGTTCTAGCCTACTTATATGCTAAGGCATTCCTAATGTCTCTCTTCCTAGTTTTAATCAAATATTAATTTTCCATTCCCTTTTCCCATACCCTTATTTTTCTTACATCTTTCCATTTTCCTCTTTCCCTCACAGTTAAGCCCTATGCAAATGACATTCATAACAGTCATAGCCCTCCTAGCTTAACTGCAGTAGTCCATTAATCTTCTGGCAACCAGTCCCACTACCCTCAAATACGTAATAGTTCTGGTGAGAAGAAACAAGAACCCGGTAAGATGACTGGAACTAGAAATGGTAGAACGGATAGGAAAAACATGGCAAAATTGATGAGACTTGCACTTGATTTACATGGAAGGAGCAAGAAAGAAAGAGGGAGAGGCGTCAAAGGAGAAAGTCAAGGTTCCGAGCTTCCAGCGAGGGTTTAATATGAAAAGAGAGCTCATTGTTGGATAGCACATCTGTGCTCGAGGCTACTTCATGAATACTAAAGTCCAGATCTAAATTTTAAACAAGACGGCACTGTGGGCTCCAGACCACATGTCCCTCTGCGTGCTGGAGCGCCTTCTGGTGACATTGCATTTCACAGAATCCAAACTACTTGATTGTCCTAACTTGTCCTCTTGGTGGTGCCCCTCTCCCAGTGCCCCTAACTCAGTCTCCACTTAAGTGTTTAAGGCAGAAGCCTGGACACCGTCCTTATCCCTTCCATCCTTCTTGTCCACCTCCATCCAGGTCTTCCCTGGGAAACGCCAGCGCCAGCTGTCCAACCCATCTCAAATCAACGCAGTTGTCTCCAACCTCCACCAACTGTTGACTTCACAGGCCCTTGATCTCCGTGCTGAGCCACGGAGACCACACGCCCGGACCTCTAGCTAGTCTCTTTCCTCTTAGTGCTGAGCAGCTAGAAGGCTTTCTTTGAAACATTATGGTAATAGCAAAACTTTGAGGAAAACTCTCAATGGCTTTCTCCTTTTGGTGCAAACAACACGGCACTCTTCACACTCATCCCAAAGCAGACTGTCCAGGGTCTTCTCTCCCTTCTTTTCTTTCAGTACTGCGTGTGCCAGCTCAATAAACTCCTCTTTCCCCAGTACCTAAGAGTCCTTCCCTCTCCTACCCCGGGCATTTACACGTTTATGCTATCCTTTCTGCTTGGAACGCTGTCTTCCCACCACTGAACTGTGCCTCATTGATAGTAAGTGCACCTGTAAGTGACAGTTTAAATAGAACATCCACAGTGACTCCTTCAGTGACCACAGTCTCGCTCAGGTTCCATGCCAACATTTTCTTAAAGCATTCTGTTTGTTCTGCTTATTGTACACTCATTATAAATAATTGGAACATCTCATGACAAATTGGATATCTCAATAGACAGGGTGAATTTGAAATGTGTCAAGAGCTAAAAATGTCCAGGTAGAATTTCCAGCACATGCCAGACTGTAATGTGGAAGAAGAGAGAGAAGTCAAGAGGGGTCAACATAAGTGTGAAAAGCTGGTGATGCTATGAGACTGCTGCGGAGGGGACACTGCAGACGGAGAGGAGAGGATTCCAGGAGAGGTGTTTAGAAAGCCTGCATTGTATTTGTAGCAGGAGGGAGGAAGGAGGAAGAGGGAGGGAGGAAGGGGGGAAGAGAGAAAGAAAGAGAGAGAGAGAGAGAGAGAGAGAGAGAGAGAGAGAGGAAGAAAAAGAGGAAGAGAAGGAAAAGGAGGAGGAAGGAGGAGGGGGAGGTGGAATGGGAGAGGGAGGAGGTGGGAGGGGAGGAGGAGGAGGAGGAAAGAGGAGGAGGAGGTGGGAGGGGAGAAGGACATGGGAAAGGAGGAGGAGGTGGGATGGGAGGAGGAGGAGGAGGAGGTGGGATGGGAGGAGGAAGAGGAGGAGGAGAAACAACAAATGAGAACATTTAGAAAAATGAGCAAAGTAGTGCCTTTCAAACAGGGCCATCAGCACCCAACATCTATCTGTGCTCGTTTTCGTAGCCCTAGTGTCTAGAAAGAAGCTTCACATGTAGCAGATTCTAAATAAAAATTTGTTAATTGAATGGCACATATTAAAAGTTTTCCAGGAACTGTCAACAAGAAAGCATATAAATGAAATATGAAGCCTTTCTGCAACCTGAACAGTGGCGGAGACCTAGCTAGTAAATACAAGTAATAATCCAGGTCTTCAATTTGTAAAGACAAATCTAGTTTTTTTTTAAGTAAGTTATGTACTATAAAATCAAAAAGCTGAAAAGGAAAGTAATTGAACTAGGTAAAGGCATATGATTTGGTCTAAAACTGAAGTTTACTTTTAGGATCCCGTTCTCAGTGTATCATTATAAAACAAGGACTAAAATAGAAGGAATTAGTTGAATATGAATATTAAAAGCAGTGACATATACACTTCTATTTTCTTCTCTCAGATTAAGAAATAGGTAACATACATAAGGCATCAGGATCAGTTTCATAAACATATTCTTTATTACAGCTGGGAATATGACTAATGCACGGAAACTACACTTCTTTGAAAGTGCGCACTCGTTCCTATCTTCAAGAGGCAGCAATTGTGCCTCGGATGAACCTCATTGACCACGATGCTGCCAAATGCACAAAGCTCCACTGATTCCTAGGTACCCAAGGGTGGGCACGTGCACGTACACACACACACACACACACACACACACACACACACACGTACATATTATGTACACTGTTTGCTTTGCATAACATTTCCATTGCTTATGAAACTCGATTTGAAATTTTCACAAGTTTTTAAATATTTTTTTGTGTGTGAATTTTTGTGTGTGTGTGGTACTGGGGATTGAACCCAGGGGTATTCTACCTCTGAGCTAAACCCTCAGCTCTATTTATTTTATTTTTATTTTGAAGCAGGGTCTTCCTAGGTTGATGAGAGTCTCACTACTTGCTGAGGCTGTCCTCGAACCTGCGATCCTCCTGTCTCAGCCTCCCAAGTACTGGGGTTACAAATGTATACCACCACGCCCAGCTTTTTAAATTTTTTTAATTAAAGGAGAAATTTATTTTTGCTTAATTTGAGCCATTTTTCTAATGAGGTCTAAGAAGCGCACAACATTATCTAAACCATCCAACTAATGTCAAGCTAGCAAAAGCATATCACTCCTTTTAACATGATCATTAACAGCGGAGGCTCCTCACACGGCCTTAAATATCATACGTTGAAGGGAAGTTCTTTTACTTGACAAAGTTCTGTATTCAAAAAAGAGTTTATACAGCTCAGTGAATTCTTCTCTATTACTAGCAATCTTGGGTATTTTACTAATAAATCCATATTGTATCCAAAAATGTAACTAAGGTTGAACAGTAAATTGCTAGACGAGCTCTTCAACTGAAGAATTCCTCTAACCAATTCTTCACTTGCATATTTTGGGAAACTTATCCCTCTTATGAAATTATCAAAACAAGGATTTATCCCTCTTATCAAAAGAGGCATCATTTCTTGTATAATAAATCAAACCACCAAAATTCATATAACATTTCTCACTCTTGTCATAAGAATATGTCCACTTATTCTTTCATTTTTTATTTTATTATTTTATTATTTGTTTATTTATTTATTTATTTATTTATTCATTTGCGGTACCGGGGATTGAACCCAGGGGCATTCTACCTCTGCACTACACCCCCAGCCCTATTTTTTATACTTTATTTTGAAACCGGGTCTCACGAAGTTGCAGAGGGACTCACTAAGTAGAGAGAGAGAGGGAGACAGGGAAAGAGAGAGAGAGAGAGAGAGAGAGAGAGAGAGCGAGCTGAGGCTGGCCACAAACCCAGATCCTCCGGTCTCCGCCTCCCAAAGTACTGGGATTACAAGCGTGCGCCACCACGCCCGACTCACTTATTCTTTCAAACCATATCTTTACTTCTTTTTAACTTTTATCTTGAGATAAGGTCCCCCTACATTGTCTAGGCTGGCCTCCAACTTGCAATCCTCCTGCCACAGCCTCCTGAGTAGCTGGGGTTACAGGTATGAGTCACCGCACCTGTCAATGTATGCACTAACCAATGACCGTGGCACTAGAAGGGTTAATATGATGGGATGCCACTGAGAAGGAGCTCACAGGGCATGGCCAGCAGGTCCCCACAACCCACAGCTAGTGACACAGGGAACTCTGACACCGTGCATAAGAAAAACTGCGAAGCTCCTTCCATGAAAAGGGTTGATCCCAAATCCACCCGAGGTTAGTCAGGACAGTAACAGAAAGTCAACAACAAAACAAAAATGGAGGGTAACTCTCTCCCTAATTAGTGGAAATCTGACTTGAGTCCAAGGGCACACCCTCTGCTGCTGTGCAGGTCACTGTACCTCCTGGGAAACTGAGGCTCGTCCCGTGAGTACGGGATTTGCACAGTAGGATAAAGGAAGAGCACTCCTGGCAGGATGACAGAACAGAGGATAGGGACGGTGACGCAGGCTACACTATCACCCTTCTGTGTGTGTGGCCTTGCCGCCCCCAAAGCCCCACTCTGTTTCCTGAAGCCAACTCACATTTACATAGAGTCTAGATGGTAGAGTCACACACGCCATGCTCCTCACATCCTGTGCTACCAACAGAGTGAGTGGCCCTGTCTCTGTGTGGCTTTGAGGCATATAGTAACCCAGAGTTTGCAAAAATCAAGATTTTAAGATTAATTGGGTAGGTGCTTGCTCTCCTTACCAGGGCAGAGTTCAGATCTTTGACCCTTGATCAAGCTGGCGGGTTTCCAGTGAATGTTTATCATACGCTTCTCAGCAGCACTGCCTGCATGCCATCTTTTAAAAATTCATTACTGTTTGTTATTTTGAAATGGGGGCTCGCTAAGGTGCCCAGGCTGTCCTCAAACCTGCGATCCTCCTGTCTCGGCCTCCTAAGTACTGAGGTTACAGGTGTGTAACCTGTAACCACCACACCCGGCTTCTGCATTCCATCTTTTAAAACAAAGACAAAGACTTTTTATTTCCCAGCCCTTCAGGGCTTTTGGGCCCCTACTCCTCACTAACTGTTGCCTCTGTCCAAGGCTGTCACACTCGGGATGCGGGATACGTCTCACGATGCCTTCTGCATTAGCACAGCTGATGGATCTCACTCCTTGTATTACCACATCCCTTGTTTTATTGCCTCCACAATAACATGCTTCCTGAATGCTCCAGAGAACAGAGACACTTTTTTATTATCTCTGAATTCCCTCCAACACCTATCACAGCATCTCTCTGTAAGAGTTGAGATCTAAGACACATTCATTGCAGCTAATTGAATTGAACTTTGCCCTCTAGGGGAAAAAGATTACAAATATTTAGCCATAAGGTTGCTAGCAATATGACCCTGAATTGAATGAAAAGTACTTGAAATAATACTCATCAGTGTACGCGCATGCCTAGTAACCCCAGAATTTGTGCAGTTGAGCAAAAACATATTTTATTTGTTTACGACCTTGACTATAGTATTATAAAAATTCAGTGAGGCGAGCATGGGTATGCCTTCCATGTTATACCTGCTACCCACATCCCTCCCTTAAAGGCGCGGTGAGTGCTGTAGGCACAGTGCTGGGGACACAAAGCTAAGTGCCCTGTTCTTTGCACAATGCCAGTAGTTCAGGGGCCCTGTAACTATCCCTTGGCTGGTGCCCTCGCTCGACTGTGAGCTCCCTGAGGACGGGAGCTGTTCACTGGGGTTCTTGGGTGTGACAGCCCTCTTCATTCTATGGACACTAAGAGCTGTGTGCATGTATGTTAACATCAAATAGATATTTATTGTGATGTGAGACTACAATGCACCAATAAAAGCATGTTAAAAAAATAAAGTAAAATACAATTGTCATCCTTGATGATTTTTTAATTTTGGGATTGCATTATACCAACTTTTCTCCACAATGTAATATTAATTAATAATATGATAAATAATATTAATACTGTAAAAAAAAGAAATAATGGCTTCCCGGTGGGGTTGTGCTGAGGGAGCCGTAAGAAGAGCAACTAGTGTGTTATCTGCGTGCCAAGCCCCCTGCTAAGAGTGCTCTAGTCACTACAGGATTTTATCCTCCTTACGGCCTGCGAGAGAAACGTTGTGACCCATATTTTGCAGATGGAGAAATGAAAGCTTAATGAAGTTAACTGACTAGCTGAGATCACGGAGCCAGGAAATCATGAAAGTGTGATTGGAACCCAGACTTTGTGACTCCGGATGTTTAAACACTTAGGAGCCAGGGAAGGAGGTGATAATCCCGGGCGCCTGGAGGTGATGGTGCTGGCAGTGCGGAAGGGGAAAGGGGGAATGAACGGCCTGGAAGGACCAGACACTTCCAGAATGTCAGAGGCCTGATTCACAGAAAGGAGATTTGCTAAGCCCATGCAGAGAGACTGAAGGAACGCAGTGGCAGGAGGGAGAGAAAGAGGACTTCAGGATGCTTGAGTGTGGGATGTGGGGGCCTAGGGAAACCCGCCTCGGGGATTTAGGTACCTGGAGTCCAGTGGTGCGGCCTTGAGTTTGCTGAGTAAGAATAGGGACAGTCAACTCCGGGACTACTTCTCAGCAAAGGAAAGATAAAAGGGAAAGAAAATTAAAACAGCAAAAGAACACACACACACACACACACACACACACACACACACACACACAAGTAAGGCTACTAGGATATTCATTCCCTGAAGGCTCATTGCACATAATTATATTTCAGTATGAATTTTATTCAAGTTCATTTTCCCTCTAACAGTTCCTCTTCACCATTTTCGAGTTTTCCCTTTGAAGATTCTATCTTCTTTTAGTTTACCATATTCATACCACCATGACGGAATATATTTTCACTTAAAAGGAAAACAAATACCAGTAGGACTATAAAAATGATTTCATAAACAGTTATGTTTTTAAGGCGATGAATCTGACACAACCCATTAGTTCATTTACTGAGTAGCCGTGGGACAAGTCACAGTGAAATTGGTGACTTGCATTTGTATATCTGCGTGGTATATTGCCTAAAAAGATCCCATAAGACCCTGATATTTTGGGGAGCTAAATTGGTAGCTTAGCATTCTATTATAGAAAACTCATTTGCTGGGAAAACAACAATATCCATTAGAATCAAGGATATTTAATAAGTAACCTAATTCAGTTGAGTAAGATTTTTCACACTCGGCCTTATTATTTTTGGGTGAATTATCTCCAACCGTCTGCAACTCACGTTCCTCATTAGGGAAGATGGGGACAGTAAAGAATTCACCTCGTAGGGCCATTGGGAGCATTAACTGCACCTCTGCGTGTGCAGGAGCAGAGCCGAGGAATTTCTATGTCAATCTCTGTGCTGCTGCTTCTATTACTTATGGGACATTTGATGCTCATTCTGATCATAAATTTAATTTTTTTGTGGTATTGGGGGTTGAAACCAGGGGCATTCTACCTTTGAGCTACACCCCCAGTCCTATTTTTTATTATTTTATTTTGAAACAGGGTCTCACTAAGTTGTGGAGGGCCTCACTAAGTAGCTGAGGCTGGCCGTGAACACGGATCCTCCGGTCTCAGCCTCCCAAGTACTGGGATTACAAGCATGTGCCACCACGCCCGGCTCTGATCATAAACTTAATAGGAGCAAATTATCAGTGATAACCACCACTGATGTATGATCACTTTGTAAATTAAACGACAGGGAAGTGCTCTATCATGTTCTGTATAGCGAACACATTTGTATGATCTATAAGACCTAGAACATGGGTTTTAGAAAAAACACACAATGTCGGTAATCTCTCTTTCCACTTCTCACTGATTCCTTTCTTCTTCTTGATGCAACTTCTGGCTCCCCAAACCCATAACCCTGCGCCAAATCCTCACAAAAGAGAGAAAATGTGGATGCAGATGGTCACAGAAACTCATGGCTCTCGCTACATCAACAGGCAATTTGTCCATAACAAGAGGTCTCAATTATTTGACAAATAGGAAAAGTTAAACATAATTTTCCTTCAAAATGGCTAATATCAGTCCATTGAAGTTTCACTTCTCTTTTTCCTAAATACACACTCATAATAATAACAGGTTTCCCCCACCCCTACTAGCTTACTTAAAAGAATTCTAGTTGGATTTATGAATTTAAAGGTTAAAGGACTTCCAGAGAGTGAAAGCAACTGATCTCCCAGCGCTGAAGTGGTTAGCTTTTTCTTTCATATATGAAGAAGGGGATATGACCGAGTTCCTTTACTCATCTGTAGAACCCGAGGAGGTACTGGTGCTGAGGACTGAGTTGTTCACCACCATGAGCAGGAGCTTGGAGGGTAAATGACAGTCCCCCAGGACGGGGGGAAACCCTCCATCCACACATAGCCACGGGGCACGGGGCAGCAGTGTCCAACAGTTTATGCTTTAACTGTTGCACTTGAAATCTCATTAGCAATAAGGAGAGAAACTTTTTTTTCACTTTAGTGAGAGGAGAAAAATCTGTAAAAATGCGCAGCTAACATAACATCTCTGGTGTCCATGTGTGAAAGTTGAATGCTATCAAAGGCAGCTGCAAGGGTCAATATGACTCATTTAGTTAGGTGCTAATGAGCATACTAACAAAGTAGATTTAGATTAAATTCCATTTGATTCTTTCATTTTTCGTATGATTACTTTAAGGGTTCAAACTCCCCACGTGTCGTCTGGGTTAAGATCCACATCTCCCCGCATCGTGTTTTATGTGTCGTTTTGCTCTATAAGAATCTGTGTCAACATTAAGTGAACAAATGATGATTTTTTTTTCAGAGGTAAAGACAGAGGTTTATTTAGGAAAGTGGGAAGATACATATTCAAGGGAGAACAGGACCACCTTAAGAGTGAGCGTGACCCTTTGGGAGTGCAGGACTCCTCCTTTATAGGGGACTTTCGTGAGGGGTGGGCAGGAGGGATGTGAGGATGACCTCAGTCCCACAGCTAGAAGGTGAGTTAGGGCTCCTGGGCCTGCACTGTCATCAGATGTCCTTCTAAAGTATTCATGGACGACCATCAACATAGAGGAGATGGTTCTCTGGAGTAGTGCCCAAGGAGAATCCTCTTTGGTGGGATCTGTTGTCTGATAAGCAGACACCTCCCTAAGGATGGTCCACAGTGCTCAGAGTCTCCTGTAAATTCCCCAGGGACTCTTGGGTCCCACAGGCCTTGTCACAGGCTTCCATATTAAAGTTGCACTCTCCTTACTCTCCCTCATTTCTCCTTTCTACACATTTCTTTCTTCTATCCTAGATCAAGAGAACATATATCTGCCTAAAATTTTATCATTAAAGCTATGACAACTTATTCAGCCAAATTTATTCACTAGAAACAAATTTGGCATTTACTCTCTGATCTCTGGTGAACTACAAAATGGTCTTAATGCTTCGTTTTGTTTGCAGGTGCTCAGAAACACAGACATTTATAGCTGAGCACACGGATGATCTATTTCAGTCATGCAAAAGTGCTTCTACTGCACTTTGTGTAACACATCATATGGTGTGGTCACTTCTTAGTTTATTTACTCATTATTCTTACCACATGTTTTGCATGAAAACAGGTAATGGGAGATGTTGATGTGAAATTGTAAAATAGAAGACTATCAAGAATAGTCATGCCTTCAGCCAGGCATGGTGGCACATGCTTGTAATCCCAGTACTTTGGGAGGCGGAGACCGGAGGATCCGGGTTCACGGCCAGCCTCAGCTCTCTCGCTCTCTGTCTCTCTCTGTCTCTCTCTCTTTAGTGAGGCCCTCTGGAACTTCGTGAGACCCGGTTTCAAAATAAAGTATAAAAAATAGGGCCGGGGGCATAGCGCGGAAGTAGAACGCCCCTGCGTTCAATCCCCGGTACCGCAAAAAAAAAAAAAGAATAGTCATGCCTTCAAATAACTTAATTTTCACATTTTTAGATTCATGGATGTTCAACATAGAGACTGAATTCAATACCCCATGATTTATCTATTTATATTCTATATATATTGGTATATGGATATCTTTGTATGTATGATATTCTTTACTATGTCATTATTATATCATTACATATTTAGTACATTATTATATTATACAGTTATTATATATTATAGTTGATACCTATATAATATATAGATATGTGAGACCTGATATCACATATCTATTGATATAATATTCACCAGATATTCATTGTATTAGATTCAATCATTAAAAAACATGCAATTCAACTATGTCTGTCATATAATATCTAGTCTTGTCACATGTATTATAAAGTCACTTTAATTTTAAAATAAATTTTACATAGAATATTTAGAAATATATCAACACAGCTCACGAACCATGAACAGAAAAACAGAAACAAAGATACCTAGGCCTGTTTTAGAGCAGCGTATGATTACTACAATGATTCCGTGCATATGTAGAAGACTTCTTTTCATATTTCTGTAGCTAGTTAAGGAAACCTACTTCAGATTGCTTAAATAAATATCAATCTGTTACATATTAGTTCAAGTGACTACAGGCAATAAATACTGATTCAGACATGTAATCAATCTATAAAGAGTCCTTCTCTGCACTTACTTTGAAGACAAATTCCCCAGGGAGCTAAAGATGTCATTCCCTTTATCACAGATCCAATTATATGACATGCCAAGGAACAAGAATGTATAGCTCTTGGGCGACTCTGCTGTTCTCCAGCCGAGGAACGCGGGCCAGGGCGTCCTGTGATTGTTAGACTACAAAGATAAGACCACCCGAGTGGCTCCTGTGAACACCGGCCCAGCTGTGCCTGGCCTCTTTGAAATCCTTCAGAGCGATGCAGGAAGAAGGGGCTGCTTTGACCATCCTCCCACTGAGGAAGATACTTGTGATACACTGCTGACAGAAAACAAAACATGTTTCCACAGCAGGGCCCGTCGCAGGATGTTAGAGAAAGTCCGCTGACACACGCATCTCTAGGGTGGGGGGGTAACAAACTGCTTCTGTCTATCACTGTGAGCCAAATTCTCAAATGGTCCTGGAGCAAGAACATCTGTTAAAAAAATTCCTGGATTATCATCACTGTCATGCGTGCGTGTGTGTGTGTGTGTGTGTGTGTGTGTGTTCTCTTCCACAAAACACTCTTTCCTCCAATTGAGTTCAATGATAAGTGGAGGGGGAATCAAAAGTTTGAGCTACCACCTCCACATCACCAGAAACAAAGAAGATCAAAACGTAGATTGTTTTACCTATAGCATAAAAGGCATATTTGCAATCTCTAACTCACATCCTTTAAACTTTACAAAACCCTAAATACATTTGCTTTTTCCCATTCACAGATCAGAAAGTTGAAATCTACAACAATTAAGAAATTTGACCAAGAACATAAAACTGGTACAAAGATCTGAGATTTAAACCAAGTCTGTGATACTCTTCCATCATACCACCGCAGCTCCAGGATCAAATTTTTTTCTTTCCATTATTGGGAATGCATTTGGAATCATATATGGATTGCATGCTATAATGAAAAGGATTCAAAGAACTTGCACTTTTGTTAAAATGTAGAGGATTTAAATTTACTGAGAGTTCCCTCCAAATTTTCTGTTATGACTAGCCAACTCTAATAAACATTTGAGAAACTACTTAATTTTTCTGTAAAGAAGTGAATGTGCTTAAGGATTATAGAAAGTTAATAAATGAATTTATAAATTATTTTCTTAGAAATGAAGATTTCTTTAAAAATGTCTTTTTTATCTACTATCTACTAAAAAGTTTTATCTACTACTATTGATCTTTTTTATCTACTATTTTATCTTTTTATCTACTATCTACTAAAAAGTTTTTATCTGTTACTGTTGATAGTAGATAAAACATTTTTTATCTACTATTTATACATCCCAAGAAGGTCCTCTAAAACTATATGTATTAAAATAAATGTAGTTGATGACATGAAAGGAATTATTTGATAATAGTGAAGAGTTCAAATCAATAGAGGCTACTAAATTTATTTATATTCATATCTACATGAAAAAAATATGTGGATCATAAGCAAGGTTACCATAATATGAAGGTACAGTCGAAGCTAAAATATTATGTCTATAACTTCCTCTTATATTCCTTATTAATTAATTAATTTATTTATTTATTTAGTGTGTGTGGTGCTGGGGATGGAACCCAGGGGCATTCTACCTCTGAGCTACTTCCCCAGCCCTTTTTATTCTTCAGTTTGAAAGGGGGACTTGCTAAATTGCTGAGGCTGGCTGAGAACCTGTAATCCTTCTGTCTCAACCTCCCAAGTATTAGGATTACAGACAAGTGCCACCAAACCCAGCCTCTCCCATATTTCTAAGTCTTAAAATTTAGAAAGTCTCAGAAATCATACTGGGCATGCCACGTGGAACAATTCCTTTGGATCCAATGTTTGACCCCAGATCTGATGGAGTTAAAAACAGCTATTAGATTGATTTCCCTTCTTGTCCACTTGTACCAACCAGTTCCCTTCATTGAACTCATCTTGTTTACCTTCTTTTACCTTCTTCTAACCTTTCCTTTTTTCTAAAATTTCAGCACAGTTTTTCGTGTTAGGTTTGAGGTTTGATACAATTTCTCAGCTACAGCATTTGACCTTTTAAACTGTGACTTAATTTTTTTCCCTAAATAGGTGTCTTGCACCTGAGTAAGGTCCACTCCATCACTGTTTAAGTTGGCCTGGGAGTATCTTGTTACCTAGCATACACTATACCTATACACTGGATAAGAAAAAGAGCAATAATTTGTTCATATTCCATCACAAGAGAAAAAAAAATCACAATTCGCTTATGGGTAACTGAAACAAGAGTCTCTGTGTGGAATTGTGGAAATTGATTCTATCTGCATATAGCTCTAAGTATCGCAGTTCTTCCTTTTTGCATATGTATAGGAACATATCCAAAAGCAAATAAAATACATGTTAAGTGTTAGATATAAAAATGTTCACTATTAACAAATCCTTTATAATGAAAATTTTTCATTAATCTTATCATCTGATTAGAGAAAAGTTGATGAATTATTTTCCTCTTTATTACCTATAAAAAGCTTATAAAAACAGCTTGGTAAAATTGATCTATGGTATTTTTTTCTAAACTATTCTAAGGTGATATATATTTTCCCAAGTTTATCATTGAACCATAGGCATTTACTTCTATTTCCTTTAAAATATCATATTTTCAGTACTTACTTTTCACCTTATGAAATATATTCAGTTTCTAAAAGATTTTTTAATTGGAGCATAGCTATCTACCTGAGGATTAAAGTTGAATTCAGCCTGAAGAAAGATGATTGATTATATAAAATTCCTGAGCCTTTGGTTAGATTCTATTATGGCTTTGTAATTTCTCAAAAGCCACAGTTCAACCAAAGCATATTTTACTTAGTCTTCTTTTGAAATATTTCAGTAACTACATATTCTACTCTAAATATTGCAATGTAACAAATGTTTGGTTTTAATAAAGTAAAGCTGTGTATGTAAGTAATATTATAGAATCAACAGACCTCCTTTATCTCACAATAATAGCTCTAGACTTTCTATACTCATGAGATCTGTTACAAGACTCCTTTATTCTAAAGAAAAATATTAATTTCTATTTTTAAACATAATATCAAGTCTTAAATCAACTAACAGATTGACAAAGGAGAGTGAGTATATGAAAAGGGCTTGCTTTAAAACATAATTATCTCACTTTTGGGTCAAGCCCACTTTGGGGCACACTTTTAAATGAAGGAGAAACATTTAATTTGCATCATATTCTTAAACAATGTAAAAATGGAATTGTCAATAGTAGACAGATGTCGAGACGGTGCATAGCAGGCAATGAATAGTTTCTTTGTTTATGATGAAGTAATGTTTTTGTGGAACTTCTGTGGACCATCATCACTACACGCTGGCTGGTTTTCATTATCAAATTCCTGCAAAGCCGCTTGAATAAAAATGTCATTCTGACCGAATGCCAAACTTTCTATGGAACTGAACATTTATTGAAAAATAAGATCTGGTGTGGGTCATTTAAAATTTTTATTAGGAGTTAAGAATGTACCTTTGAGTTCTTCTAAAATTTGCATCCTTCTACAGTTTCAGAAGGATTTGAAAGCATCTTCAAATTTGAGCGAAATCATATTTTAACATGAACATACTGAAGATGGCTAATACTGAATTAAAAACACGCTCATCAGGGGCCTATTATGTGCACAGCCCTCTGCAGGGGACTGGACAATAGGAAAATGAATCATTTTCTAACACTGCCACTGCATCCAATGGAATTTACTAGAATCTTATGACCCAGAAACTTGATGTTAGGTTTGCTCCTTTCATGCCAAGGTTGCAGTGTGTTGAAGAAACAGCATCATTTGAGAAAAGGGCAACTTACATGTGTTGGCCCTACAAAGAAGATGGGGTGCACCCAGAGAGGAAAGTGACCCCATTCTTAGTAGCCTGAATGGAGAAGTGGTCTGAAGAATTACTCTTTGGTATGAGGTGCCCTCAAATTTCCTTTTTAAAACATCCTTACTATAATACACACAGATGGAGGACTTGAAGATGCTGGCAGGCTTGAAAAGCAACAATTGAAAAAGAACTCTACTTAAAAGAAGCACAGTGAAGCATGGGAGATGTATCCCCACCTCTGCTGGAAACCTTCTCAAAGGTTTCAAATGCTGGTACATTTTCAAACAAGACACTTAGTGATGACCCATTCTGTTCAAACATTCTTAGTCACAAGTGATAAACTACGATATTAAAATTAAAGTTTAGGTGGGAAAAAATTCACCAAAAAACAGTTAAACTTGGAGGTACTCTGGTTGAAATGGTAAATAAAGACTATAAAAAGTACTAATGACAAAGTTTCCTCCGGCTCTTGAGGCCTCTCGAGTTTAGAAATCATTGCAGAAGGTAAAAAATGCTTCCAGAATATTTTAGTTACCCTTCATATAATAACTTATATAATGCCTTAAGCAAAGAGCCTCAATGTGAGACAGTCTTTACAATTATTATTGTGTATGTTATACAAATCATAAAAAGTAAAACATCTACCTACAATGATCTAAATTTCTGACTTACAAATTTTGAAAAGTCACAGCAAAATTCTGCCTCCTCGCTCATTACCCATTTATTTCCTAACTTCATATATAATTCACTTCTACAAATATGACCAAGTTATCATCTGAAATGGCTAAAAATCCTGTGGTATGAACAGAAGCTCTTGCACATACAATGCAATTTAATTTATTCTGATAAAAGAGAGAAATGCGAAGACTCTTAGTATTGTAGAGAGGCTGATGGACATAACGTGACTTGGCAAAAAAATAATTTTTTAGTAAAACTGCAGAGAAAACACATTTTACTGTTCATGGTCTCTCAAAAATGTAAAATTCCATTTTGCTAATGTACTTATGGCTAATAGTTCTGGAACTAAAAGCTGCAAGACTAAAACTTTAAAAAGCACGTTGACCCAACTCTACATGAAAATGAAATCTATGACACATTTTAAAGTAGTCCTTGTATCAGCAGTAGTCTCTAGTTTTTCATCAGCACGTTTTAATTCCAAACCAGCGGCCCCAAATTTGCATTTATATATTTTTTTAATTCAAAAAATAGAAATTGAAATGATCCATTGCCTTTGAATGTAAGTTCATTATGTCAAGATGAACTAAGATGGAATTTAAAAAGACGAAAATAAGGTTTCTTCCAACGGAACAAATCGGCCACATCCTATGACCACTGAGTATGGGTTCCAATTAGCTACAGAGTGATGGGAGCCCTGGAATCAGGAATGTTTTATGGAAAAATCGAGTCGCCCTCCTCATGCCTCCAATCCACTGATAATAATAATTTAAGGTCCCTTCGTTCCAAATGACCAGTGTGGAAAAGATGATAAACCACCATGCTTCTTCCAACTTACCATTCTTCTTCCAAGTGAATGGACTATCTAGCTGGCAAGGATGAATAGGTGCCCTGGAAATTTTTCTGCTTGGTGTCTGTCCCTAGGAACACTAAATGGCTTACTGCAGGGCCTGAGGGGTGGACTTTCAAGGAAGTCAGCAGGAGCCCTGTAAACTTACTCTGTTTTCCTATGGATGACAGCCAGTACCCATTCGCCCCAACTTGCAAGGCTCCAAGTCTTCCTGGAGGCAGCTCTGGGGACAAAGGTGCTTCTGCAGAACTTGTTATAGATAGGAACATTGGGGCTGAATGAGAAACACAGTCAACAAAAGCAAAAACTACCAACCCCAAACACGGGCTATACAACACATACTTCCTTCCTAGTCTTTCATGCCTTACAAAGACCAAACTGGATTCTTTCTCTTGTATACTAGAAACTAAGTCATTGAAGCAGTTTTTTTTTTTTAAATCAGCATTAAGGAACAGGACTTTAAAAGGTCATCTAAACGAAGTAGAATGTTTCGATTTTTGTATTTGGAAAAATAAAGATAAAATGACAGCAATTGTAAGGCCAACTCAAACAACTCAAAATGCACTTTTTTTTTTTAAATTTACATGGCCCAAGCACAAGAAAGGCTTCGAATCTCTCATCTTGTTGGGGAGAAAGAAAGAAACTCCGACTGTGACCAAAGATAAACACTACCAGGCTGCTTGCGCATTCAGTTGGCTCTATAGTGAGGGAAGTGCGGCAATCGAAATTAACTGCTCATTTTTATTCCTGGAAGGGGCAGTCCTATCCCAGAAAAATCAAAATGTAAATTATCCACCCATTATGTGAAATGTACATTTTTATTAAACACCAAATTACCAGGCTCCACTAGGTAGACATTTACCGAATTAAAATTTAATTGAAGCTAATAGATTCCCCATATGAAAATCGGACAATAGTTATAAAATAAATTTAATGGTGTCAGTTAATGTAAATTCAATAGGTATGTTTGAAATTTTTCCATTGAGTTTAGGGACAGATGAAAGCATTTTGAATTATATTAAAGCAGATTTTAATCAGTTTTTATTGTCCTTTACCTTTGTAAAATTTATTTTTTTTACCTTTGTAAAATTTAATAACAGCTACTTGTTTTTGTTTCAGAAATGAGCCTTTGTACTTGTTTATATAGTTTGAATCTAGCTTATGTAACGATATGAATGTCAAGCAAAATGATAATATTCTAAATGAATTCATTATTAAATCTCAAAATGTACTTCTGGTATAAGTTAAACTGGATATATATTAAAATCATGCATAGCATATAATACATGTATAAATCTACTTGTGCTATTTGCCTGCTTAAATCACCCTAAATCTCTCTGGGAATGAACTCTGACCTTAACAATGCAAGACTTTCAGATCCAGGGATCTTTAGATTCAATATTCCATCTCTGTGGAAGCATAGCATCATTTCTGGAAGGGTATGAAAGCCATTCTCAAACCATTAAAGCTCTTAAACCTATACTTTCAATCCATTTCTTCTTTTGTGATATTGGTATAAAGGCAACCCATAACATACATGCTAATATAGTACCGTATATTAGTTTTCCTAAATGCACCTCTCTCAAGCTACAAGCTTTAGCAATTAGTTTGGATATACTGGAAATTTCTGAACACAAACAGTCTCAATAATGTCTTAATATTATTTAACAAACTATCATACACACACACACACACACACACACACACACACACATATACATATAATTTTTATATTTTCTTCCCTAGGATTGACTCTAACTTGTTTTATATTTTTATCTTTTAAACCCCTCTGAATGATTTATGCTCCCTTTTTGGAATCATTCTTAACTGAAGCAACCAAAACTATACACACAATAGTCCTAATCCCAGATTCTTTATTTCTTATACAATGATTTATTTTGTTTTAAATATTCTGTTTCGTTTGGACTTTTGGAAAATAACTGCTATGTTCAGGGAATTATTTATACAGAACTCCTAGACCACTCCATATTTCTTATCATCAGAAAATACACCTGCAATTTTCTCTTAGATGTAATAACATTAGTATATATTATTCTAATCTTCATAATAAACCCAGCACATTCTTTGAGGGGAAAAATGATTGCTTTTATCCCAAGTAAAATGTAGCATGGTCAACATCATGATAGCTAGTAATATCTATATAACATTCTATGTGACTCCAAGCTGGAACAGTAGATTATATGAGCTACTTTGCAGGATTATGACTTCATGGATCTCTACAGTAAGAAGCAGCCCTCCTAGAGCACAGTATTGGTAAGTTGACTTTTCAAGTTGATTTCCCCCTCTCCTTCCCTCAGTAGTCCTTGCTGATTGTTCTCTGTGTGCTGGTTTGGGGCTCAGCTCCTGGGAGACAGTGACCAGCAGGACAAAGGAGGACACAGGGATCCTTCCCCCTCTAAGTGTGCGCTCTGCATGAAGAGCTGCAGAGAGTGCACATGTGGGAACTCTGCATTTTGATACCATGTTTTCTGGACTTTGAAATTGTGCATTCATTGGGCCATTTTATATATTAAAGGACATGTTTCAACGTATGTCATGAGCAACTCTTTCCTTAATCATGCTATTTGCTTATAAGTACAGCAATGATTACAGTAAGTGCATTGGTATATTAACTTATTAGAACACAAAGTAACTAAATCAAGTTGGCATTAGCATCATTATTGTATGGATTTAAAAAAAGAGATTCATAAATAATTTGGAGTTTCTCAACATCCTAGAAGGGGTTCAGAGATTGAGTGATGTGAAACTTGAAAAACGAGCCATTCTTGTGTTTTTTCTAGCTCATTTCACATTACTGTGTTGTAATTCTTCCCAACTCTAGACATTGCAGATAGTTGATGTGAAGACCATTAAACCTCAGTATAACTATTATTATAAAATTGCTAACTCCTAACACTGAATACATCCAACTAAAATGACAAAGTGAATTGGTTATATGTCTAAATCCAAAAGCCAATTAATTTTTAGTCATATAACCCAGAGGTACAATTAGAAAGTCTTGGGTCTTTTCAAAAACCGTAATTTTTGAAATTATGTACTAAAATAATCTCAGCCTTTTAAGTAATGAATTTTGATTTAAAAAACAAATGATTTTAACTTTACTCTGATGAATAATTGTTTTTTCATAATGGAAATATAATGACATGGATGTTCTTACAAATTATAATTTATTAGTAGTACTTATTCATGATTTTTGTTAATGTAATATATATATTAAATTAAATGATTTAAAATTCATGATTTTTGTTAATGCAATGTATATTAAATTATATGTCACCTACATATTCAAACACATAAATTAATTTCTCTTTTTGGTTCAGTATTCTTAAGTGTCAATTACTGATAAAAGAAAGGAAGTTCTAGGTAATTATTTTCCCACTGGGAGTACTATTATTTATTTCTAAAACAATCAATACTGTTTGTTGATTTTTCTTTCTTCTTTTACCTTTCACTTTATCATTTTTAATTAATAGCGTTAATTGGCTGGCCTTTCTACCTATATAGCTACATCTCTCTAGGATATAAAATAACTAGGTCTCAATATATTGAAGTACACATATACATACAGAGAATAAAATGATATATATACTGTGATAATGTATTAGTTATACTATATGATTAGTAATACGCATCTGTGGTGGATACTCATGAATTAGGGCTATCAGAACCAAAAGCCAAGAATTTTTCACCATCTATTCTCATAAGATATTATGCCAACAAAACTTAATAATGAGTAATTCAGTATTCATAAAGAATGCCAATCTCAATATCATGTATGGGGAAGGGGAGGGAGCTGGGGAAAGCTCACAAAGAGCTATGTGTTTGTATATCCATATCATATGGAACTACATTATGACGTGAGACTACAATGCACCAATAAAAGTATATTAAAAAACATAGAAGTTGAGCTCAGTGGCACATGCTTGTAATCCCAGTACGTGGGAGGCTGAAACAGGAGACTCACAGGTTCAGGACAGAGCCTCAGCAAGTAGTGAGACTCTCAGCAACCTAGGAAGACCCTTTTTCAAAACAAAAAGAAAATAAAAATTGGGCTGGGGGGCGTGTATCTCTGAGGTAGAATGCCCCAGGGTTCAATCCCCAGTACCACAAAAAAATTAAATAAAAAAGAATGTGATGGATATGCTAACTACCCTGATTCCATCATTACCCAGTGGATCCATGAATCAAAACATCACGTTGCATATCATAAATATGCGCACATACTATGTTGATCAAAAATGAAAAAGTAATTTAAAAAATTCAAAGAATGCTTTTGTTCTTTTATCAGTTTTCAGAAGCCTGCTTAATTAAAAATAAATACTTTTTCATCACTACGCCAATACTTCATTACTCATTAAAAATGCAACAAAGCTTTATATCCATTGTTAGTCACTAGCTTCTGTTTTACCTTGTCATAATTTATTGAAGCTCTCACTCATTAAACACAAGCATTTATTAAGTCCCTTGTGAATATACTAATATTGTTGGCATTACATCCTGCCTACAAAGACATAACTGTTGAGTTTCCATAACATGAACCCATAGAAAATATGTGTGTATTAGGTAAATTGACACTAAAGAAAAATAATGCTTTCTAAAATTCAAGAAGGCAATAACTAAGTACTGAGCCATATTTCCTGCGTGATTGAATGCATATTACAAATGCCCAAGCTTATTAAGACTTAGAAAAGCAAGAGATGCACAGGACTACCTATGCAGAGAGTTCGGGAAAATGAATCTCTCGGTGTTAATATTCTCCTGTCCACCTGGCCCCCGCTGAGCCCACCTCTCAGACTCGAGCTGTCTTAAGGCATCTGCAGTTCATTCCGCCCAGCTACTTCTTCCAACTCCTGTAGCTACTCCCACTCCTGTGACTCACTGGATTTTATCTGACATATTCTCTTACTGCAGTAGAGCCCTTATGTCGAACAGAGGGGAACCCTTTCCAGGAGCTCAAGAGAAGTCAGGCAGCTTCGAGACACAGGACCACTGTTTCTATTCACCACTTGGTTTTAACTATCCCTTGTTTTTCCTCAACAAACCATGGCACAATGCTGCCCATGTTCTCCTCCCAAACTCTGCTGTCAATACCGGGGTGCCCGGCCCCTGCATCTGCGAGCAGGCTCGAGTCAGGCTTCCCATGAAAATCAACTCAATGACCTGCCTCCGTGGCTTCTTGTGAACCAAAAGACAACCCTCATCTTTCATCCTTCCCAGTCTCACGTGTTGTAAATGTTCACTCAAGGCGCAACATAGCGCACAATGCATTCACTCCTCCAAAGGAGTCACCGTGCGTGACTGAATTACAGCCCATTGGACATACTCCCGCTCTACTGTGTCAAAAATAAAGAAAAATCAAGGATCTATCGCTGAGAAAAGCGTTCATTCAATAGTTTGCATCACCCTTACTATCTAATCATGTGGAAGAAAATGAGGTTTTCTCCTCAGTGGTTTGTCAAGGGGGGGAAAAAAGTATAGCCGTAAAAGTTTGATCGGCAAACTTTTTATCCTGCGTGACCCCAGTTGAGTCAAGTGACGGCTTCTCCACTTCCCACCCCTGTCTGCACCCCAACTTTGAAAACAAAAACCAAAAATAAAAAGAAGAAGGGAAAACTCGCTACCGCTTTTATTTCTATGCCTCCCACTCTGCAGTCAGCGTGGAAGTCAGATACACAGAATTACGCATGGCTTTCCCGGATTTGCATTTAAAAGATGGTACACAAGCCTCAATACAGGTTGCTTTGCTGTGACCATAGAAACATCAGAAAAGTTGGAAAATTCAGTCCACTGAACTTCAAATGACTTTATTAAAGTGTCACTAATCAGAGTTAAAAGACACAGCGTTTTAGTGTTTGGGCTCAGTAAGTGAATAACTCTCCAAGTCTAATGACCTACTAAGAGCGTTACTTAAAATTAAAAAAAAAAAAAAGGTTGGGGGTGGGATTGCTACTGAAAGCAAATTAAATAAGAAAACCTTCCTTGCTTTCTCCAAAAGATTGATCTCATTCAGATAAGGAGAGCCCAACTGAACTGTGACACTAATACCATGCCCTTGAGCTGGACAGCTGGGAAAATCTACCTGGTTAAGATTTAAGGCACCATTATGTATATTTGCTTGCAATATACACAATAGATCATTTTAGGTATAAATCTGCAATTCCATTTATAGCAAACATAATAAGTTATATAAACTAGAGCCCTTCCAAACTCCAAGTGCATTCTAATTGAATTAGAAGCCAAATAGAAATTCCAACATGCAAATGCAAATCAAAGTGCATAAATAATTCATGAGAGAACAGTATTTAGAAGGAGGGAAAGAAAGCATTAAGTGCTACTAAAAGTAATCATTAATATTCGCTAGATTCAAATGGTAATAGTAGCAACAACAACAGAATCCCCCCCCAAATTTAAGAAAAATAGTATGCAGTATCATCACTTTTTCCTTCCTTTTTCAATGATCCTTAAAAGGTCCTTAAACAGAAGTTAACAGGGGAAGAGACCTAAAGTACACATACTTACTGGTGTTATTTCAAATACAGAGTCTCCAAACCAAAAACACAGAAAAAGAAAAACCTGTCCAGTATTTTTTTTTAGATAATTTTTTCACTCTTCTAATCCACTGCAAAAATGGCACTTCAGTCAGCAGGAAGGTGCTCCATATACTGTTTCCTCCAGGGTGAACCTGAACACCGATTCAGTGCACCCATTTCAAACACCTGTTGACCACATATAGTGTGTCAACCCACGTGTCAGCTCTGATAGGGACTTCAATAAAGGACGGTGTTCCTTCTCATGAGCAACTCACAGTATGACACAATTACACATGGACCTTCTAAAGTTAAAAAAAATACAAATAGCTTGAAAGTACAACTATAAGCCGGGCGTGGTGGCGCACGCTTGTAATCCCAGTAGTTGGGAAGCTGAGACCCGGAGGATCCGGGTTCATGGCCAGCCTCAGCAACTTGGTGAGGCTCCCCGCAACTTAGTGAGACCCTGTTTCAAAATAAAGAATTAAAAAAATAGGGCTGGGGGTGTAGCTCGGAGGTAGAATGCCCCTGGGTTCAATCCCCAGTACTGCAAAAAAAAAAGAAAGTACAACTATAAAAAAATCATTTTTATAATTCACTTCAATGTATTCATTCCTTTAGCCTTTATTGATAATTGCCCTTTGCCAAGTAGAAAGAGATCATACCCATGTTGTTGAGACAACTGGAAACTGAATCACTATAATTCAGTGTGTGAGCATTACATTTGTGATGTGAAAAGAAATGTTATGGAATTAGGGAGATGGGGCTAATTAATCTACTTGGAAGGCAACTGAGGGATTGTTTTTATAGGAGTTTTCTTGAGCTGTACGGTGACTGGAGAGAAGGAATCTTCCGTACAGGGAAGGCAAACTGTGTTGGCCAGCAGGAGCAGCCAGAGAAGCAAGGGTAACCCGTAGGTATTATATTCTAAAGCTGGGACTGGTGTTTGGGGAATGCTCTAGGACTTTCTGGTTCAGGAAAACGTTAGCTCTAATGGATGATTTCCACATCAGTAAACTCACAAGAAAAACGAAATCAAAATGGCACCAACCCTCCTGGTCTTACTCTGCCCATGCTGTTTGTGTGATTATCTTACCAAAATGAAATAATTGATCTAATACATTTGCTCTTGAGGTCTTTTTTTCTAGCAAGATGGGAAACCCATTTATCACAGGAAAGAGGAATCAAGACTATCATATACTAAAATAATAAATTTATGATGCAAATAAACTTATTCAATGTCCACATGCCATGCCTAGTGGATGGGCTCTGTCGAAATTTACAGCACCGCTCAACATTCACCAGGAAATTTGTGCATTGTAGTAACTGAGCTAGAAGAGATTCCCACAACTTCAAAAGTGCAAATTGCATAGCTTTGCAAAAAAAGTGTCCCCTGTGACATTATTCCTGTTCACTTCCTCTCTGTCATACCACAAACCACATTTTTATCAATTTAGCTGCTGCAACATGACGCGAGGCTGAGACCAGCTCAGTTACTGTTCTTTGTCCTTGTTTTACGCCGTCTTGGGCTGAATTTACCTTTGAGAAAGGTCTCCAGCTTGCTTGCTTTCCATGCAATCCATATCCTTCCCAGACCCAGCTTCTTCAAATTAACATACACAACAATATGTTTAACTAATTCCTTTTGTGAACTCTCCCAACCTATATTCTATTTCTTTGTCTCTCTCGTGTACCTTCTCACGAAGCAGGGTCAATGTTTGGTTTCCACTTATATTCTTGAGCAGTGACGTTTTTACAGCAAATACTCAGATTTTAAAATATGTTCAAAAGTCTAAGGTAAAATGATTAGAAGCTGCTGTTGGCACTATATTAAGAAATAAAATTAAAGTTTCTTCAAAATACTTTTTTTTCTTTCTGCCAATTGCCATTGTCAACCCCATGCAAACTCTTGACTGATTTAAAGGTCAAAGAGAACACAAGTGGGTAGTAACAGGTACAGTGGAGAAGTAGACGGAGGCTGAGTCCCTGGTGCTGCTGGCTCTAGCCCCAGATGCCCCACAGTGACCAGCCCCAACAACGAAGCTGCTTCATTCATCACCGTTTTTAACCCAGTGGAGATGTAGGTCAATCAAACTGGGATAGAACATGGACTTGCTCCTGCAGCTATCCTCTGCCCTGACTGAAGGAGAGTAGCTGTCGCTGTGCACAGAGGAAGGTGCAGAGAATGGAAAGATGGAACTCGGTTTGCATGGGAACATAGAGGTCTTACTATAAAAACCACAGTGGCTTTTCAAAGAGGCCCCTGCCTACGGTTTAAACGTGCAAAATGAGTGATTGTTTAAGGCTTACATTGCTTCTACATAAAATTACATTGAAATTGGACAGAAATGTTGCTGCATAGTAACTAATACACCTATACCACGGATAGTGGCCAATATAGCTCATTATATCCCGGTTTGTCATTTCAAAATTACATAGCAGTGATTTATTTGTTTCAGAATATTGATTAAGCTGGGCGTGGTGGCACACATTCGTAATCCCAGTACTTGGGAGGTTGAGACAGGAGGATAGCAGGTTTGTAGCCAGTCTTAGCTACTTGGTGAGATGCCATTTCAAAATAAAGAATGAAAAATAGGGCTGGGGGTGTAACTTGGAGGTAGAATGCCCCTGGGTTCAATCCCTAGTACCACAAAAAAAAGAATATTTATTCAAAAGAATTGTACACAGATGGACTATTTCTCTGTCTAAAAACTCTGATTTGATATAACAGCTAAGAAATAAAAATAGCAGTGAAAATGAATGAACAAAAGCTCCAAACATTGGCATTTAGGCCTCATTTTAATATGGTTAGCTACAGAAATTAAATGTTTAGCTATAGAGTAATATGTTTTCACTCCTTAACCAATTGTTATTATAAAGAATATTATCACATTGAACCTCACTATGATGTATAACTGTAATGCAGTAATAAAATAATTAAATAAAAATAG
This sequence comes from Glis glis, assembly GCA_004027185.1. Lineage (NCBI taxonomy): Eukaryota > Metazoa > Chordata > Mammalia > Rodentia > Gliridae > Glis > Glis glis. Next base: position 25,380 of record PVJS01022002.1, read on the forward strand.
AGCCTATTGAGACTAAATAAGAAACAAAATAGAGCAGCTGTTAGCTCAACTAAAGAAAAAGAGAATCCCAACTTTTAAATATGACTGAGAAAGGAAACAGTTAAACTAATGCTTTGGTACTATATAAAGGCATTACTACTGGTTTCGCTAGCATGCACGAAGAGGGAGGAGGGGTAGCGGGGTGGGATGGTGAGTGAAATACACCAAGAGCTGTGTGCACGCATGTTTGCATCACAATGAACCAAACTCTGATGTCTAATTGCAATGCACTAATAAAGGTATAAAAGGAAAAAAATAATGATTAACAATGGTAGGAAAAAAAGAAAGAAATCCAAAGGCATATAATGACAACATCTATAAATTTTACAAGCTAGCCATGATCCCATTAAATGGTAACAAAAACACTATGCTATGATTTTTTAAATATTTCAATATATATTTTTATTATACTTTTCATCGGTGCATAGTAATTATACATCATACTGGGGTACAGATCGATAGAAACATACCTGCACACAACTCTTGGAGAATTCCCTTCAGGTCCCACCCCCTTCTTCCTTCCCTCTCCCCATACATGTCTTTGAGATTGGAATTGGTTCAACTGTTATACTCTAAGTCTCCATCCCCTCCTCCCCTCCCTAAGCCCCCTCTCACTCCATTGGAGTCTCTACTCTTCTACCTGATGTTACCCTTATCTCTGAATTTCTATCTAGCTTCCACAAAGAAGAGAAAACATACAATTATTCATTTTTTGAGCCTGGCTCATCTCACTTAGCATATTATTCTCGAGTTTCATCCATCTTCCTGCAAATGATATGATTTTGTTCTTCTTTATGGCTGAGTAAAATTCCATTGTGTGTATATACCAAAGTTCTGTGATCCATTCATCTGTTGATGGACACCTGGGCTGGCTCCATAATTTGGCTACTGTAAATTGTGCCGCTATAAACATGGATATGCAAATATCACTATAATATTCTAATTTCAGTTCCTTTGGAAAGGTGCCCAGGAGCCATATTGCTGGGTCATATGTGTCTCCATTTCTAATCATTTGATTAAATTCAGCCATTCCCAACTGGGTTTTCAGTGTCTTGTTGATGGTCTTCAGGTTATTTTTTTTTTCTCCTTTTGTTGGTGCAACTCTTGCCCCGTCCTGTGTGTATGTAGTTATATAAAATCATCTCATTTATTTGCATTTGGAAATTCATATGTGTCCTGGACAAGGAATAACAAAAAGCTATTTCTCTGGTGACCACTCTATGTGAAAATTTTACATTAAAATAGGTCACTGAGGAAGTGGCTCCGTCTTTCATTTTGAATATAAATAAGACATACAAATAGTACATTTACAATTTGTTAAAGATATTGATAGCACTTAAAAATAATAATGAAAAATTTAAATACTAAGAGCTAGTGACTAATAAGAAATTTGCATTTTATAACAATTATTTCTTAATTACTTGAACCATAAGATTTGGAATTATTTTGAGCTTAATAAAAGTTTTGCTCTCAAAAATGCCTTTATTTAAATCACTTCCTTCGGTTGAGACCATATCCACTTGACACCCTAGGTTTATCAACCTATCAGTCACCATGCTAAGGTATTAGACGTTTATAGAGCAAAAGTTAAAATTATTTTACATTGCTCAATTTATTTCATAAAAATCACTTATATGTAATATCAAGATAATCATAAATTTACTCATTCATCCTCCAACCAACACTCAATAATGCCAAACTCATTTTTTATTTGGAAAAAATGTATAATTGTGTGATTTGGTGAAGTGTTGGAACAAGTACATTGAGCAATTTCTGGTTGCCTTTGTTAGTAATAATATATCTTCAGCGATTACACTTTGCTTAATGGTATGTATACATTTTATAAAACAAAGAAATGAAAGGACATTTAGGAATCATTAATCTTTTGCATATGATGGAAAACCACACATAGTCTCAATAAATCAATGTCTTTGGGAGACACAAAAGAATTCTGGTTTAATTCAAAATCCTTTATTTAAATGCCAAATGTCTCTATGTTATGCAGAAGTGCTCCAGATGGCTAGGCCCATGTTTCAATTAAGCTAAATTACAATTTTTCTCCAGTGTTTTTTTTTTACTCTGCTACATATAGAATGTTACATTTGTAGATACTGATGGTATTTTGATAGGTGTGGTTATAAATACTCTTATTTGTAAATGTAAGTGCTTTTCAGATAGAGAAGCTGAATTAAAAGACACTGCACAAAATACTAGTCAAAAACTTTAAAAAGATATTGAGTATATGATGGGTCCTAAAAGTAAAGATTCAATTTATCATAAATTGACTTTCTCATAAATGGACATGAGTAGACCTCCCCTGATTTCACTTCTAAAAGACTTCAGAAATAAGAAACACACTGGGACCCTATTCTAATAGTAATCCTACCATTATAGAACTATAATTTAAGAAGCCTTACTCAAATAAAACAGTAAAGTTCATAATAAAAAATATTGTTCCCATCTTCTCTAAAAGTACAATAAATATAAAAATATAAATATAAATATAAAAATATAAAAGTACAATAAATATAAAAATAAATAAATAAAAGCTATTCTGTTAGAGGTAATTTCTGAATTATCTGAAATGTTGGTGGAAGGATCCTGAAAGCTATATAGCTACTTACTTTGACACAAGCTTCATAAGACAGTGCCTATTTTTTATTTACTTTGTTATAATTCATTATTTCACTGACTGCTACAGACACTTGGAATGGCATGTCGAATAATGTGAAAGGAGTGTAGTATTTCTGAGTAGCTCTCATATTAGAAAAGTAACTATGCATGAGTGATTGCTGTGTTGATTTGATTAGTACTACTGCCACTGAAAACGGCTGTTGCTGCTAACACTATGCCGATGCTACTGCCCATGCACGACCAGTGTTACTACCACCGTGCTGCTGCTACGGCTGTTACTACTGCCATGCACTATATCAATGCACTCCATGCACGACCACTGTTACTACCACCGTGCTGCTGCGACGGCTGTTACTACTGCCATGCGCTGCATCAATGCACTCCATGCACGACCAGTGTTACTATCACTGTGCTGCTGTGACGGCTGTTACTACTGCCATGCGCTACATCGATGCACTACATGCTTGACCAGTGTTACTACCACCATGCTGCTGCGACGGCTGTTACTACTGCCATGCTGCAGCTACTACTACCACTGTTACTACTGCTACTGCTATTCCTTCTACTCTGCTACTACCGCTGTTACTACTGATAAGCTACCGCTGCTACTACGGCCATGCTGCAGCTGCTACTGCAGCTGCTACCACAGGGCTCCTGCTTCCATTACTGGTATCACTACCGCTGCTCCTGCCACCTCTACCGCCACTATTCCTGCTTATGAACTAGTGAAGGTTCAGCTAACTTCAGAGAAGTCCCACATTTGCAAAGGTGTAGCCTCTACCCTAAGACCTGGACTATTAAGAAGACATGTTTCTTATAATGTGCTCTCTGAGCTATTTACGTCATGATCACTGAAGGTTGTTGTTAAAATTATGTTTTCTTTCATATGCAAAAGTTAGAGTGGAATTGGGAAACAAAAAAGGGACTTCAGATAAATGAGGAGAAGGGACAGTAGAATAGCAGAAGGGGATTGGGGAGGGAGGTGGGGAGAGGGAAAAGAAGATTGGATGAAGAAAATAGTTCAAATAATGCTATGTCCATATATGAAGTTATCAATTCCAATCTCAATAGTATGTGTGGGGAAGGGGAGGAAGAACGGAAGGGTCTGGAGGGAAGCAGGGCTGCGTGCATCACCCTGAACCACACTATGATACAGAATTACAGTGCACCAACAAAAGCATATTAAAAATTATATGTTCCAAGACTTACCCTACACCTTCTGAAAATAATCTGCATTTTATTTTATTGTATTTATTTTATTTTATTTTATTATTTTATTTTTATTTTTGGCGGTACCAGGGATTGAACCCAGGGGCATTCTACCTCTGGGCTACACCCCCAGCCCTATTTTTTATTCTTTATTTTGAAACAGGATCTCATTAAGTTGCAGAGGCCTCACTAAGTAGCTGAGGCTGGCTGCGAACCCAGATCCTCCTGTCTCAGCCTCCCAAGTACTGGGATTACAAGCGTGCACCACCATGCCCAGCCAATGTAGACAAATGTAGACAATGTAGACAAATGTAGACAAATAATCTACATTTTAAATAAATGTCCACATAAAAGATTCTCATGTATATTAACTTCTGAGAATTTATCAAACTAAATTATATTGATATGAAAATAAAATATTTTCTCAAAGTTTAAATTTTGCTTAAATTGAGTATCTACAAAATGGAAACCATGAAAACCCTTGAAAAACTACACTGAAGAAAAGCAGGTTTTCTTAAACTCCCATATTTTGTCTGAGTTCCTATTTTTAAAGAATATTTTTCCACACTCATTTAATGAAAATCCTACTTCTATATTCAAACTATGTTTATTTATAGCTCATTCCAAAAAGGACTAACAGTTATGTTTTTAAAGCTGTCAATGCTATATACACATATAAAATTATACATATATATCATTACGGTGAAAGTATTAATTATTTTAAGAATTTCCAAGTATATATCTTTACGAGAAACTACAGTCAGAAGCTGCTATTGTGAAGGATGAGTTTTGCTGAGGTTCAAATCCCAGTTCTAGGATCTTCTGATTGTAAGACTCATAGGGAGCTCATTTATCCTCTCTAAGCCTCTATTTTATCATCTGTTGGTAGTAAGAACATGCCTAATTCACAGCATTATTTTGAGGTTTGGGTTAAATTGCATAAATAGCCAGTAAGTCTTTTTTTTTCTTTTTTTAAAGGTACTGGAGATTGAACACAGGGTCATTCTACCTCTGAGCTACACCCCCAGCCCTATTTTATTTTTTAGTTTAAAACAGGGTGTCACTAAGTTGCTGAGGGCCTCACTAAATTGCTGAAGCTGGCCTCCAACCTGTGAGCCTCTTATCTCAGCCTCCAAGTACTGGGATTACAGGCGTGTGCCACCACACTGGGCTGCCATTAACTCTTTAACAAATGCTAGTTTTTGTTGTTTTAGGGGTAGCTGCTATAATTGCTCAAAAATTATCACTTAATATCAGTGCTGTTATTGTTTATTAACTGTCACCATAGACAGAAATAATGTTGGAGACAGATGGATACGTACACTTCCTGACCAAGATATACAAGTGTGGCATCTAAATGTGTACATGCATCAGAGCATCTTAGCGCGCAGGGAGCTCCTGGGGGTGGAGGAGGCCACAGCAGAGAATGGATCTGCCTGCCAACAGGGAGGAGAGTCCTAGAGCAGGTGCACAGAGCATCTCCTGCAGCAGGACCAGGTGAGTGGGCTGTAAAGCAAACCCCAGTTCACTCCATGGTGTGATATTTGTTATCAAATACTTCTGAATGAAAGCCGGGTGTGGTGGCGCACACTTGTAATCCCAGTACTTTGGGAGGCGGAGACTGGAGGATCAGGGTTCGCGGCCAGCCTCAGCTCTCTCTCTCTCTCTCTCTCTCTCTCTCTCTCTC
>PVJS01022003.1:0-30944 GCA_004027185.1 Glis glis
CTTTGTGTGTGTGTGTGTGTGTGTGTGTGTGTGTGTGTGTGTGTGTGTTACTGGGGATTGAACCCAGGGGAATTCTACCTCTGATCTACACCCCCACCTTTTTATTTTTTTGTTTTGAGACAGGGTCTCTGTAGGTTGCTAAGAGTCTCACTAAATTTCTGAGACTGGCCTTGAACCTGCAATCCTCCTGTTTCAGCTTCCCAAGTACTGGGATTTCAGGCATGCGCCACCATGCCCAGCATATAACATTTATTAAGAGAAGAGTTGATACAATGTTTACTGAGAATGGTAATGTAGAATTGAAAAACATTGTATAATCATTAATCACTTATATAATGGACAATGCAAATATCACCACTTACAGAAATGGTGTAATTACAGGGGGGATTTTAAATTCTAGCTCAGGTCACCTTCAAAAGAAGAATATCAATATTTGATGAGCACCTGCCATGTGTGAGACATTGTGTAAGTCTTCCCATCTCCTCACATTTCATTTTATTTAATTCTCAGTGTAACCCTATGGCTGGGCATTTTTCAATTCAAATTATTAGAGATAAAGAAGTTAAGACTCAGGAAATGTTAATAACATGTTCAAGGTCACACATCTACTAAATTCTAGGGCTTAAACCCTTTTATAAAGATCTATAAATCTCTACTATAGCACACTGTCTCCAAGCTTGTATTTATACTTTTCAGAGTCTGGTTTCCTGGTTTATGGGACCAGCCTAGTAATCTTGATCTGTTTTGTAAGGATGAGTAGGCTAACGGATTCTTAATTGTAAAGTATGCATGTACTTGCAAAGAACATGTAAGTATTGAAAGAAAAATCATGACTTTTATAGTTACCTTCTCAGATTTTTTTTCTCTAAACAAACTTGGGATAATATATTAAGCTATCTGTGTACTCTTTTTAATAGCGTAAATTAATGGAGAGCAAATGGGCTTTGCAAGTATTTCCTCACATGGTTAACCCATCCTTCTCTGCTGTTTAACTTCTCTCAAATGTTTAGATTCATAGGGCATGAAGGCCAGACTACTGTCTTATTAAATTCTTTTCTTAATATGTAAGATGTAAAGAGCAAGATGGTAAAACTGTACAAGGAACATCGCTGGGTTTTACAACTGTCTCGGTCATCATTCTCACTGCTATAATCCAAAAGACCTAACCATGCAACTTAGAGGAAGGAAGATTTATTTGCTCACAGTTTTTGGTGATCTTGGGGTTCAGTCCATGTGAGGCCAGGGTCTGAAGCTCAGGGCATGGCGGCAGGAAATGGAGAGAAAGGGAGCAAGGCACAGGGCTTTGCTCCTCACATCATGGAGGCCAGAAGCAAGAGAGAGCAAGCAAGTGGATAAGGGACCATATACAATTCCCAAGGCCACACCCCCAGGGACCCACCTTCTTCAGCCACACCCTACCTGGCTAGGTTACCATCCAAACAAACCCATTATAATAATCTACTGATGAGATTACAGTCCTCATGTCTCAACTACATCAACTCTAACTCCAGACACCAATTTATGAGCTCTTCAGGGGACATTCTATATCTAACTATAACAACAACCTCACTTCAGAAGACCTGGTCTATAAGATACAAAGTGAAGAAAAAGGAGCGTGCATAATTACATATGTAGTAGGGCTGTAACTTTTCAACGCACAATACAAAATATATATACACCTATAATGAAAGACCTCAAATAAATATGCCAAAATGCCCCCCCCACACACACACATGGTCATCTGTAGGTGAAGGTTTCCTAGGGCAATTTCATTCCATTTTAGGAATTTTTTTTGCATTTTCTAATTATTTTAAAATAAAAACATATTTCTCCTATAATCAGAAAAATGCACTGCTTCTCGTCCATATTTTAAAATAAAGACACATTCTCTTGAAAGCAGTTCTGATGGGGAGTGAGGGTGAGAATATCCTCAAATGGAAACAATTTTGTTTGTAAGGGAAATTCAGCTTTGAAATAGAAGTGAGGCATTTGTCTCTCTGAATCCATGGCAACCAGAGGGAAAACACAAAGTCCAACAATGGTATAAAAATGCGCCTCAAGAGTGGGTAAGAAGGAGGCAACCTTGGGCTCCTCTTTTTTCCTACTTCCTCTAGAACAGAAGATTGCATTGTGCTGTTCTAGCTGACTTCATCGCTTTTCATCGAGGCCGCTGCGATAGGAAAGAGCAAATAGTAATAATAACAACTTTTCCTCATGAGGATTTTGGGGAAAAAGCTCAGTTCCTTCAGTTTCACGTCTCTGCTTTCCCCTCCCCTTGACATCTTCAAATTCGATCATTCTTTTATTATGGAGTGACTCAATCTCCTATCTATTGTCTCCTCAGGATTCCTGTTGGTTTGCTTGTCCTACTTCAAGCGACAGGACTAGACTGATCTTTTCTCTGAGGTCAGTGTTTCCTTCAAGGACTCCTTCTATGAATGCTCTTTCTCAGCCCTCAAACTTTAATGTTTCTGTTGGTTTCTAACAGTTCCACTATGGAATTGTCTTTTCTTTTGAATATTTTTAAGACCTAATATTATTCTTTAGGTAAATGGAATTCCCCCAGCCCCCTGAAGATTGCTAAGGGTTCTGATTTTAGCAATAGAAATTCAGATATTGTGATTCTAGCCTGTCCAGGGCCTTCTTCCTCATTATTCAGATAAGTTGTGAGGATGCAAAAGTTCTTCCTGTGCCTTGGTCATGTTGCCTTTCAACAAGACAGCAGCACCACCACAGCAAGGACTGTTGACCTTGGTGCTGGATTTACATTAAAACTCTCCATGTTTGGACGTAAAAACTTAGGACTTAGTCAACTTAGAAGCTGGCAGCAACCTGAGCAAGTGGCCTTCTAATTCTGTACTTTGAACTAATGCAAACACTGCTTTTCAGCTAATGCAAAGAAAAGGAGTTGGAGCAGAGAGCCTTCATAATAATCAGAAAAGTAACTTTAAAGAATTGGTGTTCTAGAGACAGGCATAGTAGTGCATGCCTCTAATACCGGTACTTGGCAGGCTGAGACAGGAAAATAGAAGGTTTAAGGCCTCCTGCAGCAATTTAGTGAGACCCTGCTTTTCAAAATAAAAAATAAAAAGGGCTGGAGGTGTAGCTTGGAGGTAGAATGCCCCTGGGTTCCATTCCCAGTACCGCAAATAAATAAAATAGAGTAAAACAAAACTGCTGGTTCTCAGTTTGGTGGCCAGAGGTGCAGTCTTCAGAGTGGAAGGTCCTATGTGGCAGTGCCAGGCCATGGCCCTGTGTAGCCCCCTGGCATCAGGAACCACAGGAGATTTGTGTGGCTGCCTGGTACTAATTCTAGCTGCTGCTCAGAACTGATGGCTGGTAGAAAATTTTTACATTTCTTTAACAACTTTTTCAGCCTATGTAAAGTTTTATTTGTTGTACATTGGCCCTTTCAAAAAATTACTTCCCATAGATATAGGACATAAAAATGAAGTGTAATAGTTTCTTCACTTCCTACCCCTGGAAGTCTAGAGGGGAAACAGAATAGTAGATGAGGTCAAATTCAACTCACCAAAACACTGGAGTGTTACATCCACAGCTCAGTTGTGCCAGGGCAGTGGGGTAGGTTGCAGAAAGGCCAAAAAGAGTGCCAGGTGACAGCATGTGACACATGTGATGCATTGGGGAGAGATCAGGGCTGCTTTGAGAAGAGTTCAGTGGTGACAGACCAAACACACAGCACCCCATACCTCACGGTGCTTTGCCAAGCAGCACCTCCTCTCCCTTATGCCACTGTCCAGTGGTGACTGGCTGGATAAGTGACATGTGCCTTTTCCACAGTGCCAACAGTTCTGCACCTGTGCCCACTTAGAGAGGGGTTTTAGGTGGCAGAAGCAGTGACATTATCGTTAGCTTGCCTGTAAGACCAGCATCCCAAGGAGCAACTGTCCTGGCATACATGCAATAAGCTAGCTTTCTGCAGATAACACTAGCTTGCCCTAGTTTCCAGTGTGCATGAGAGAAAGCCAGCGTCCTTCAAGATAATGTGTATCTGGACTTCCCAGCTCAGGATTGCTCTCATTGCTCCCTTAACTTGGCTTGTTTTTGGTAACAGAAAGGGGGCATTCAGGGACATAGTGTTTTACTGTCCTCCTTTTCATTAGGGATGATACAGGGGCCACTTTAGTCCTGAGCCAAGTACCCAGGGAAGCTTGATGCAGAAGTACCTTACAAGGGTGACCACTTATATGGTATTGTATAGAATGTTTGAAAAGCTCATATAGACTATCTCCTTTGACCCTCACAAGAAGTAAAATGAAGGTATCAAGACTGGTGTCAGTAATGAACAGCCTCGGGTGGGTTCAGGGGTTTTCTTACACTATTTGGTTGGCAGCCTGGGAGGGTACAGGGGCCTCAATGAAGGTATATTCTATAGTTCATGTGGAACATTGCATGTTTGTAGGACTGAGTGCTGAGGGTGGGTGTTTGGGAGGGAAGCAGAGAATTCAATTGTGCCAGAAAAAATTGCAATCCAGATAGAGTCTATGTCTTTCAAATCTGATGACTTTTTGTGGGCTGTACCCAGTTAAATGTATTTGGACTAACCCAGGGTTTAATCAGAATGGTGCCAGGTTTGATATTTAGCAAAGAACTCCATTTAACAAGCCAAGATCTTGTTTTTGATAAGAGAGAAATAACAAATTTGAAAAAGTTTTGTAAATGGTGATAAGAAGTGAGTGATCTGAAACTAAAATAATTTCATTTGCTAAAGTGGTCTGGGGGCAGGTATATCTTTCCATTATACATGCATTCTTACCTGGCACTTGGTAGATTTTTAACACATGTTATTATGATATGGTAACAATAAATAATGAATTATACATGGTTCTACTATTTTCTTTTTTCTTTCGTTAGTCTTGAGTACTGATTCCTATGTTGCTTTTGGTTACCAGGTTACTTCATCTGTATACTTGGTTCTTGATACACTAGGTATGCAATATCTACTGAATGGATACATGAAGGAAGAAAAGGTTGCAGTGCTGCTCTGTATTCACTTCTGAGGTGTTAATATTCTCCATTGTGATAGTTAATCTAATTTGTCAATTTGACTGGATCATGACACACCCAAGATCATGTGACTTTGGGTGTGTAACAGCAGATTAAACAGAAAGTCCTGCCCTAAATGTAGGCAGCAGGGTTCTGATCGGTGCAGGACTTAGATAAAAGAAGGAGAAAGCCACGTAGAGGGATGCGCAACTCTTTCCAAAGAAAACGCATCTGCTCTCATCTGAAATCATCGGCCTCCAACTTCACCATTTCTCTGAAGAGCTTCTTGATCTTCTGTTCTCATCTGAGATCGTTGGCCTTGAGCCCTTCGAACTGAAACTTCACCATCGTTTCTCCAAAGAGCTCTTAGACCGCTCGACCAGCTACTGGTTCCTCTCACTCTCCATGTGCAGTTGGAACTTGGGACTACATTGTAAGCTGATCTGATAAATCCCTTTTTTCCATATACTCATTCTGTGAATTCTGTTAGTCTAGTAAACCCTGACCAATACAGATTCTGGTACCAGGAGTGGTTCTAGAGTAACAGAATTGCAAGAATGTATTCTCTTATGTATTCTCTTAGTTGGTTTTCTGGCTTCCGGAGCTGGCTCTCCAATTTGATTAGGCCTAAAGTGAGTGAAGGCTGTCCTTCGATTAGTGGGGGAGGTACTGATACTCCATGGTGTGAACTGTTTAAAGCTATATGAAGGGTGGATCCTTTCGATTACCCTAACTCTCCTCTTGTGAGGAGCAAAGAGTTTGGTGACTCTATATATCATACTTTTGAACATTTCTGAAATACTAAGGAATATACTGATGTTGGCTGGTTACTCCTGGCATCATTTGAGAAATTAGCATGGGAAAAGGATAAGCTCCAGGACCACATATCAGACCTAACCGTTAGTCAGTGTGCGTTAAAGGAGAATCTTGTCTCTTGTAGTCGTAGAACGGAAATTGCTGAAAATCAAACACAGGCCCTCATCCTGAGATTGGCTGATTGTAAGGTTCATTCTCAGCCTAGAAAGGTGTCTGCAGTTAAGGTGAGTGCACTGCTAGGAAAACCATGGGATCCTGAAAAATGGAACGGGGATGTATGGGAGGACCCTGAAGAGCCTGGGGACATTGAATCTGAACATTCTGAGGGGTTTATCCTGCCAGAAGATGAGGACTCCCCACCCTCTACAGAATTGGCTTCTCCACCCTCCCCTGGGTGAAATAGTCATGTTAGTCAATCAATTTATTATTAAAGTAACCAGTATGGCTTTCCTTTTTCTTCTCCTCTTTTTTTTTTCTTCTTGATAGAATTTTGTATACAGTTCTTAAGAAATAGGGTGATTGTACTTTATAAGTTGAGAGTTTTAAAAGTCATTTTGTTTGAATATTTAAGCCTTAGTAGACCTCTTTGATTACCTTTTTGCAATGGATATGAATTTTGGTCCAAAACTCTTGTCTGAAGAAAAACCAACAACAACACCCAACCCAACCAAAAACCCAAAAGTTGACTTTATTTTCGGGGGAAGAGTTTTAAGGTAACCAAGGATTTAGGTGTCTACCAGGAACTGAAAGGTAACCAGGAATTTCAGTGTCTACCAGGAACTGAAACAGAATCTTCATCAGTTAGTATCTCTCTTCTCTTAATTTCTAAATTCATGTCTAACTTTGGGTAATATTTTGGAAGCCAACAGTGAGATGGAGTTAATTCCTAGTTTGGACATGTGGACATCTTCTGGGCATCTTCATGTCCCTGACCAGTGGTCCAAACATTTTGCTTTGTCATCTTGCCATCCAGACTTTCATGCCTTTTAAGTCTCCATCTCCTTCCATTAGTTGAATATACCTTTTGGATACAAAGGAAACGCTTCTTCCTACACCTCTGTAAGATACTAAGAGTTCTTCTGTTCCCTTTTGAACACTCATACAAATATCTCTTCTCCACTATTACACTAGTAGGTCAGTAATAGAATCACTTCAGGTCCTGCTACCTCTTCAGGGTATCTCCTCTTTCCAGAAGAATGAAAGTACTCCCTACTTTTCAATATTCCAAGCCAAATTGAGCTTCGATGAATGCCCCTGTCAATGCAGGGATGCAACACAGGTAGGGCAGAGAATAGTTTCCCACTAAAGGACACTCTATTACCTCAGCTTTCCCTTAAAATATTCCTCCCTAACTCACTATAGGAATGAAAGTTTATCTAGTCTGGCTTTGGGATGGAGGAAGAGAGTTGATTTCTGGAAAATCTTTTAATTTTTCAAAAATTGCTGTAGTGCTCTCAGTTCCCAAGAGTTTCAGGGGGCAACATCAGGGACAAGAGTCTAATTCTAATTCTCAAGAGCTTTGCAGCAGTCAAATGCTGACATCTCTTCAAGTTTCTTTAGCTTTGACTGGGTCAGTGAATTTTATTTGTCTCCAAGCACTTATTGTGTGCCATGTGCACACATTAGGTTACTACTAGGAAATTAAAAGAAAAATAGGATAGAGCTAAACTAAAAGAATAAAGTCTTTTGTGATTGTGTGGAGATGAGTTCAATAATTATAATACTGAGCGCCATCCATATATCAATAACTGTGTGAGATACTAACTTCATAACAACAAAGAAGACAAATACTTAGAGACAATTGAATGTAGCTAAGAGTTTGAGCTCTACAGTCACATAACTGAAATAAAAACCAATGAAAAATTAGGCAACTGAACTGAAAAGACACTTCTCAGAAGAAATATAAATGGCCAATAAATATATGAAAAAAATGTTCAACATCATTAGCACTACACTGAGATTCCATCTAATTCCCTTTAGAAAGGCAATAGTTAAGAATACAAACAATAATAAATGCTGGTGAGGATGTGGGACAATAGGAACTCTCATACACTGTTGGTAGGATTGCAAATTAGTGTAGCCACTCTGTGGGGGCTCCTAAGAACACTGGGAATGGAACCACCATATGAGCCAGTTCTTTTGGTATCTTTCCAAAAGAATTGAAGTCAGAATAATATAGTGATATGTGCATATCTGTGTTTATAGCAGCACAATCCTCAATAGTCAAATTATTGAATCAGCCCATGTGTCTGTCAACAGATGAATGGATTACAAAACTGTGATGCTATATACCCACAATGAAATGTTACTGAGCCATAAATAAGAACAAAATTAGGTCATTTGCAGGAAAATGGATGGAACTAGAGAATTGAATCAAGGTAAGTGAGATTGACCAGTCTCAGAAAATGAAGGGCTGTATGCTTTTTCTCCTATGTGGAAGCTAAAGAGAAATTGTGAAACAAAAGGTACTTCAGATAAAAGAAGAGATAACATTAGAATAGACAAAGGGGATTTGGGGAAGGAAGTGAGGAGGGAGAAATGGAGACTTGATGAAGAAAACAGCTCAAATAATGCTATGTACATATGTGAAGTTATTAATACCAATCTCAGTAATATGTGTGGGGAGTGAGAGGGAGCAGGTGGGATCTGGAGAAGAACATACCAAGTGCTGTGTGCATGTATGTTTCTATCACTCTGAACCCCATTATGGTGTATAATTGCAATGCACTAATAAAAGTATTTTTAAAAAAGAGGATTAAAGATGGCAGAATAGAGGGAGACAGTGTTTCTCAGGTGTTCCGTGACTCAGAACTCAACCAGCAGGAAGACTGCTTCTTGGCAAGGGAAGAAAAGCAGTCAGAACTCAATAGAAGAATGACAGTCAAAACACGGTGGAATTAGATGCAGCACAGAGAGCAGAGGACTGAAAAGAGATCCATGCATCTCATCTGGTAAGCAGAGAGAGGCAGTGGTGCCATTTTGCTAAGCCTACCCCAGGGCTGGCAGGTGCTGGACTGGTGGCTCTCAGAGCCAACTCCAACGAAGAAGAAGCAGAATCCTGTCGAGCCAGTGACTGCACAAAACTATTAACAAAAGCAACCACACTCTTCTTTCCATGCTCGAATACTTCAAGATTCAAGTCCCCAGATGGCCCAGCCAGACCATGCAGCAAAATCCTATGGCTGCAGCTGAACTCATCTCTGCCTGCAAGGACCCAAGACACACTCATTGAGACTGTGAGTTAACTAACTGTTCCAGTGCGAGCCTGCCTTGCATGGCCACAGGGTCTTGTGTGGCAACGAACAGAACCGCTGGGTCTCAGTTTGTAAATAATCCCTGTGGAGGTGGGGATGGAGGTGGGGGGAGGTGGGGATTATTTGTAAATAATCCCTGTGGAGGTTGGAAACAGCAGAAATGTGACTTAGCAGACAGCCCCTAGGGATATTTGGGTGGGAGGGACCTAGGATCAGTTGTTTGTCACACACCATAGGGCCTCCAGCAATCACCACAGGACCATCAGCCATGGTGTCTGTGGGGTGAGATAACTCAGCCAACTGTGTTACAGTCTCTGAAGGCTATAAACTTGTGTCCAGCTGTGCTTGGGCGCTATAAGCACCAATGCCAGAGGCCAACAAGGTCTCATGTGATTGCAGCTGTCCAGAGCAGCAGCGGTGTCCCTAGGGCTAAATAAGTGATCCACCCAAGCCTCAGGCTCAGAACAGTACAATCTTTCCCTGCTAGCACTTGGGCCCTGAAAGCAGGGAAGTCAGGGGCCAGCAAAGGTTCACATGATCACAACTGCAGGCTGGGAACTCAACACCTTTCTGCCAGCAAAATTTGGGCCTGGAATTCATGCATGCTCCACATGATCACAACCAGAAGATCAGTGGTGATGTCCCGGGGCCATCAAAGCTCAGCCAGCTGGAGCTTGGAACAGAGTAATCTCTGGCCCTGCTGAGTGTAGGCCCAGCGGCCACAGAGGGTAGAGGTCAGCATTCTACAGAGTTTTATGGGTTCATAACCAGCAGAACAGCAGTGGTGTCTGTGGGGCATTAAATCCCAACCAGCAGGCTGCAGGCTTTGAATGGAACATCATACTCTCTGGCCCTACAGAGTTGGGGCCTGAAGAGCATGGTGAACTGTGGCAAATCAGAGACTCTTATTTGCTTTCACTAAGAACTATATCTTGTTAAAGAGGCTCTGGGAGACAAACCCAAAAGTTTGATTATATGAGACAGATTCATAGAGGCAAATAAATACTCCCAGCATAGGCATTATTATAAAGGGATAACAAATAGACACAGGACTCTCACACAAAGAGGAAGAGGATTCCAAAACAGCATAAAAACAAACCTGAGAACTCTGAAAACATGAGAATGAAGACTATCAAGGAAACAATAGATCACTAATATTGAGCTGTGGGAAATGCCAGAAGTAGTTCAGAATTTTGATTTTCAATATGATCAAAAGCCTCAGAGATGAAATTAGAGAAAGTGTACAGGAAATGAAAGAATATATGAATAGAGAAATCGACGCCCTAAGTAAGAACAAAAGAGAGGCTTTGAGTGAAATGAAGGAGTTAATAAATGAATTAAAGACCTCAATAGAAACCATTTCTGGCAGGCTAGACCACATGGAAAATAGTCTTACTCTTAGAAGACAACTCATTCAAAATCGACCATACCGTCAACAATATAGAGAAGACAATACAACATGAACAGACATCGAAGAAATATGGAATAATGTGTAACAACCTAACTTCCGGATAATAGTCATTGAAGAAGGTTTAGAAGCACAAACCAAAGATATCAAAAACCCCTTCAGAGATATAATATCAGAGAATTTCCCAAACATAGAAAAATACTTAGAAAACTATAAAGATAAATAAAAATGCATAAGTTTATTTGTTTAATCAAGATTATATATATATACATATATACATATATATGTATATATACATGGAGTTCACTCTGTAGTACAGAAGGCAGAGAAATAAATATGAATAGCCTAAAAAGCATATGGTACATTATAACAAAATAGAGGGTATATAACATATTTGGGATGGGAAGAAAATTTCTAATTGTAATTTCAACAAATTTGATTTCATTAGTTTTAAAAGAGAAGTAATCACAGTGAAGAATGTGAGAAAATGGGTGTGGGTTAAATATTAAAGCTCTTGAATTTCTTCTTTATGGCAGGAGTCTTGATTTACATTTATTTTTCTTATTGGAAATATGTTGTTTTTATGAGGTATAAAAAATGCCTTGTCCTTGAGAAGACAAAAAAAAAAGGGAAGGATTCAACTACTTGTCAGTGATAATCAAATTTTCTATTATTGTTCTGTTCTTATCTCTATTGTCACCTTTTGTTATTCTTTTAATAGGCATTGAATGGTATTACATTATCTCTCATAAAGAATGCTGAAATATTAAATAAGTTGTCCTTTAAAAGCAAAAGTGAGAAGTTTCCACAGGTGGTAGAATTTATTCATAAGAATAACTGTTCAATTTGTGAATAAACAACCAAATATGTGCACAGAAATCAGAGAAGAACATTTAAAGTAGAATTCTAGAAGTTACAGTCCACATTATTGTGTTTATGCACTGAAAACATCATTTTCAATTACCTCTTTTTTCATAAACATGAGTGAGTCATTGTCCTCATTGAGACCTTTACAGATTCTTTTCACCCACTCTAATAGATAAGACATGTTTATATTAGAAACACTTCTCAGGCTTAAGATTTATACCCTCCTTCCTCAAAACAAAATCAAGAGTATATTCTGTCCTGGTGCTCTTGAGAAATGTGCTTTTAGTTGTTTTTTTTTTTTTAAGTAAGACCTTTAGTGGTGCTTGTAGGATCTTTTCTCACCTACAAAAGTTGCTTCGGGGAATGTTTGAGAAATGTACTCTCAATTCATTAATAATTGAATTTTATTATTACGATGTTAAGTTTAAAATGTTTTCAAGCATCTGCAATGACTTTTGTTCTAAATAACTTGATTAGGAGGCTTCAATACGCATGGATGTTTGGTGACATTTTATGTATGCATCTTGTCTCTACAAGTGGTATAATGGCATTTAACTTAAATAAAATTGGTTATATCACCTTCAAAAAAAAAAAAAAGAAAAATACTTAGACATCCATGTACAGGAGACATTCACAACACCAACAAGACAAGATTAAAGAACTTCCCCACACCAAATGATAAGCAAAATGACTAACATAGAGGCCAAGGAAAGAATCTTAAAAGCAGTGAGAACAAAATAATGGGTGACATTCAGGGGCAAAACAATAGAAATCACACCAGACTTTTCAATCCAAGTCAGGAAAGTCAGGAGAGGCTGATATGATGTACTCCAGACCTTGAAAGAAAACAACTTCCAACCAAGATTGCTATATCCAGAAAAGTATCATTCAAAATTGACGGAGAAATAAAAACCTTCCAAGACAAGCAGAAACTAAAAGAATTCATGACTATCAAGCCAGCACTAGAGAAAATACTTAAAGAAATAAAACACAAAGAAAATAAGAAGCAAATACAGAATCAGAGGAGTGGTGAAGTCCACCAGATGGCAAACTAAGTGAAGGAGAAATAACACTACATCAAAGAGAAAATATAACTAAAAATGTCAGGAAACAAAAATCATCTTTCAATAATGACACTGAATGTCAAAGGTCTAATCTCTCCAATTAAAAGGCATAGATTGGCAATGTGGATCAAAGAACATAATCCAACTATATGCTGCTTGCAAGAAAACTCACCTTACAGGCAAACATACCATAGGCTAAAGGTGAAAAGATGGAAAAAGATATACCATGCAAATAGAGATTGAAAACAAGCAGGGGTAGCAATGCTCATGTCCAACAAAATAGACTTTAAGCTAAAACATATCAGAAGAGACTAAGTGGGTCACTTCTTTTTAATAAAAGGAACAATCCAACAAGAAGATGTAATAATAGTAAACATTTATGCCCCAAATGTGGGTGCACCCACTTTAATAAAACAAACTCTTTGGGACATTAGGTCTCAAATATACCCAAACATAATAATATTGGGAGTCTTCAATACACCACTCGCACTACTAGATTGATCTTCCAGGCAAAAGATGAGTAAAGACTCTTCAGACCTAAAGAACACTATAAACCAAATGGACCTACTAGACATATACAAAATATTCCATCCAACAACAGCTGAATACACATTCTTCTCAGCTGTTCATGGAACCTTCTCCAAAATAGACCACATTCTGGGCCACAAAGCAAGTATGAGCAAATTTTAAAAATGTAATATAATTCCCTCATCTTTTCAGATAATAATGGAATGAAAGTAGAAATCAACAATAGGAAGACCAAAATAAATTACATAAACACATGGAGACTGAATGATACACTCTTAAATGAGGAATGGATCAGAGAAACAATAAGAGGAGAAATAAAAAATTTCTAGAATTAAATGAAAATAGAGCCGGGTGTGGTGGCGCACGTTTGTAATCCCAGTACTTTGGGAGACGGAGACCGGAGGATCCGGGTTCGCGGCCAGCCTCAGCTCTCTTGCTCTCTCTCTCCCTGTCTCTCTCTCTTTCTCTCTCTACTTAGTGAGGTCCTCCGCAACTTCGTGAGACCCGGTTTCAAAATAAAGTATAAAAAATAGGGCCGGGGGTGTAGTGCGGAGGTAGAACGTCCCTGCGTTCAATCCCCGGTACCGCAAAAAAAAAGAAAAAAAGAAAAGAAAATAGAGACACGACATACCAAAGTCTATGGGACACTTTGAAAGTGGTTTTTTTTAAGAGGAAAATTTATAACACTGAGTGACCACATAAGAAAGAAAGAAAATCACCAAGTAAACAACCTAATGACACATCTCAAAGACCTGGAAAAACAGGAACAGTCTAATTCCAAAGCAACAGATATTAAAATCATAGCACAAATCAATGAAATGGAGAACAACAACAAAAAAATACAAAAGATCAACAAAACAAAAAGCTGATTCTTTGAAAAGATTAGCAAGATTGATAAACCCTTAGCCAAACTAACCAAAAGAAAGAATCAACCCAATTATTAAAACCAGAAATGAAAAAGGAGACATCACCACAGACAGTGATGAAATCCAGAGGATCATCAGAAATTATTTTGAAAATTTATACTCCAATAAACTGGAAAATGTAGAAGAAATCTACAGATTTCTAGACACATACAACCTACCTAGATTGAACCAAGAAGATATCAAAAACCTAAACCAACCAATAGCAAGCAAAAAGATTGAAACAGAAATAAAAAGCCTTCCATCAAAGAAAAGCCCAGGTTCAGATGGATTCCCTAGCTGAATTCTACAAAACCTTTACAGAAAAACTAAACCCAATATTTTACAAGTTATTCCATGACATAGAAAGAGATGGAATCCTTCCAAACTCCTTTTATGAGGCTAGTATCACCTTAAAACCAAAACAGAATAAAGATCCCTCAAGAAAAGGAAATTACATACCACTATCATTGATAAAAATAGATGCAAAAATTCTAAACAAAATACTAGTCATGCACATTCAAAACTATATCAAGAAAATTGTACACCATGACCAAGTTGGTTTCATCCCAGGGATGCAAGGCTGGTTCTACATATGCAAATCAATACATGTTATTCACCCCATAAATAGAGCTAAGGACAAAACTCACATGATCATGATCTCAATAGATGCTGAAAAAGCATTTGACAAAATCCAATACCCATCCATGTTAAAAACACTGCAGAAAATCAGAATAGAAGGAACTTACCTCAACATCATTAAGGCAATATACAATAGACCCAAAGTCAACACATATTGAATGGGGAAAAACTGCAGGATTTCCCTATAAAATCAGGGAGAAGACAAGGATGCCCACTATCATCACTCCTTTTCAGTATAGTTCTTGAGATTCTTGCCAGAGCAATAAGACAAGAGAAGCATATCAAAGGATTTCAAATAGGAAAAGAAGAACTGAAATTATCTTTATTTGTAGATGACATGATCCTATATTTAGAAGACCCCAAAAACTCAACCAAAAGACTTCTAAAGCTAATTAACAAATTCAGCAAAGTAGAGGGATACAAAATCAATCTAAAAAAATTAGTAGCTTTTTTTTTGTTATTGTAGTGGGGATTGAACACAGGGGCATTCTATCTCTGAGCTACATCCCCAGCCCTATTTATTATTCTTTATTTTGAAATAGGGTCTCACTAAGTTGTGGAGGGCCTCACTAAGTAGCTGAGGCTGGTTGTGAAACTGTGATCTTCCTGTCTCAGCCTTCCAAGTACTGGGATTACAAGTGTGCACCACCACACCCAGCTCAGTAGCTTTTTTATATGCCAACTATAAATCCACTGAAAAAGAAATACAGAAAACAGTTCCATTCACAATAACCTCAAAACCAATAAAATACCTAGGAATAAACCTAGCCGAGGAGGTAAAAGAGTTATACAGTGAAAATGATAAAACACTGAAGAAAGAAATTGAAGATCTTAGAAGATGGAAAGAAATTTCCTTGCTCCTGATTAGGCAGAATAAATATTATCAAAATTCTACCAAAAGTGATCTACAGAGTCAATGCAATCCCTATCAAAATACCAATGTCATTCTTCATAGACCTAGAAAAATCAGTTTTAAATTTCATATGGAGAAACAAAAGACCCAGAATAGTCAAAGAAATTCTCAGCAATAAGAACCATGCAGGGGGCATCACAATTCCTGACTTCAAATTATACTACAGAACTATAGTGATAAAAAGCATGGTATTGGCACAAATATAGACACATAGACCAATGGAACAGAAGAGAAGGTACAGAAACAAATCCACCCACTTATAGCCAATTGATTTTCAACAAAGGTGCCAAACACATACTTTAGAGAAAGAACAGCCTTTTCAAAAAATGGTGCTGGGAAAATTGTTATCCATTTGTAGAAAAATGGAATTAAATCCTTACCTTTCAACCTGCATAGGAGTCAACTCGAGATGGATCAAAGACCTGGAAATTAGACCAGAGACTTTGAAGCTACTAGAGGAGGGTATAGGTCCAACATTCTAATATAGAGGCACAGGTAGAAACTTCCTCAACAAGACCCCCAAAGCTCAGGAAATTAAAACAAGAATAAATGGGGTGACATTAAAAAGTTTCTGCTCATCTAAAGAGAAAGCTTACAGAATGGGAGAAGATCTTTGCCAGCTATCCCTATGATAGAGGACTAATATCATACTATACAAAGAACTTCAAAGACTTTATGTTAAAAAAACAAATAACCCAATCAAGAAATGGGCAATTGAACTAAATAGGCACTTCACAAAAGAAGAGATACAAATAGTCAATAAATACATGAAAAAAATGTTCAACATCATTAGCAATCAGGGAGATGCAAATCAAAACTATACTGAGATTCCATCTAATCCCAATCAGAATGCAATTATCAAGAAGACAAAAACCAATAAATGATGGTGAAGATGTGGGGTAATTGGAACTCTTCTACACTGTTGGTGGGACCTCAAATTAGTGCAGCTGCTATAGAGATCAGTGTGGCGATTCCTCAGAAAATTGGAAATGGATCTACCATATGATCCAGGTATACCACTCCTGGGTATCTTTCCAAAGGTTCAGAAATCAGAGAATTACAGTCATATATGCATGTCATGTTCATAGCAGCACAATTCACAAGAGCCAAATTATGGAACCAATCTAGGTGTCCATCAACAGATGAATGGATTACAAAAATGTGGGATATACACACAATGGAATTCTACTTGGCAATATAGATCAAAATTATGTCATCTGCAGGAAAATGGATGGGCCTGGAGAACATTATATTAAGTGAGATTAGTCAGTCACAGAAAGTGAAGGGTCATATGTTTTCTCTGATTTGCAGAAGCTAGGGAGTAATTGGGATACCAGAGGGGCTTCAGATAATGGAGGAGAAACTTCAGTGGAGACAGGGAGGTGGTCTAGGGGAAGGGGAGAGGGGAGAGGGAGGATCAATGAAGGAATTACTTCCATCAACATTATGTACATATGTGAGAATACCAATGTCAATCTCAATACCCTGTATGGGGAAGGGGTAGAATGGGGACGGACCTGGGGTGGAGGAGAAGCTTGAGGGGTTCATCTGCCCTTACGGCAATGTGAGCACACATTGAAGATACCATCTATGAGCAACGGGCCCTCAGTAGA
This sequence comes from Glis glis, assembly GCA_004027185.1. Lineage (NCBI taxonomy): Eukaryota > Metazoa > Chordata > Mammalia > Rodentia > Gliridae > Glis > Glis glis. Next base: position 17,015 of record PVJS01022003.1, read on the forward strand.
TACAGAATTTGCTGGTACCTTGATCTTGGACATTTTACCCCCCAGAATTGTAAGCAGTACATGTCTGTTGTTTATAAAAAATAAAAATAAAAGAGTACCTTTTGTGATCTTAACTTCTCTGAACCTCAGTTGATACACAAGTAAAGGGAAAATAATAATAATCATAATGATGCCCATTTCACAAGATTGTTATGAGAAGTGATTGAGATAGTATATGTAAAATACTAAGCATGGCACATAGTGCATAGTAAGTAGTCAATAAATCTTGGGTACAGTAGCAGATGATGTGTTGTCTGGTTCAATGTTTTTTCCTATCTCCTTCTAGTGTATCTCCTTATAAAGCTTGAATAACTGTGTTACCAAGATTCCCTGTCAACTGGGGTGCCATGTCTCACTCAGAGCCCTCCTATCAGACAGGTTTGTTTGAGGTTTGACTCTGAGTGAGGCACACGGCATCCATTTCATGGTGGACTGTAGCAGATTTGTCTTCTGTTATATTGCTGAACTTGAACTGTGTTTCAGGATTCCCTTCCTTGCATAATTCTTGATTTGACTATGGGCTCTTGCATGAGATTTGGAGGTGGAGATGAATCAATAGCCATATTCTTTCTACCCTCAGGTCTATGTAGGTCACCAGTCATTGTGACAGCTTATGCATGTCATCTCTGTCTGCTGTTCCACCTTGTTGGTGGACCCACAGTCCCTCCAGTCCCTGCTAGATCCTTCCTTCAGTCTCTCTGATGCCAGGGCCAGGTTTTCATTGTGTCAGCTTCTCTTTTAGGAACTCCCATCACTGAGGCTGGAGGCTTAGAAGCAGCAAGAGATCACTGTAGCTTCCAGTTTTCTGTGGGCTCCAGCTCATTTTTGCAGGCCTGGGTTTGTCTTCTCTCTCTCCTGCTTCAACTGTCTTTCCTTCCTAAAGGTGTATCTTGCTGGCCTGAGGCTCCAACACCAGGCACAGAAGCAATAGTTGTATATAAATCATTTAACCACTCACATAATTATGCAAGGTCCTACAATAAATTTCATATTCTGCATCATTCCTAGTGGTTCTGTTTCTTGGACTCAACCTGGATATGGTCAGCAGCTTCCTGCACTGGTAGCTCCTCCAGTGCTGTAGGCAGAGTGATCCGAAGGGTCAGGGTGCTCCCCCAAATCCTAGAATCTGCTGCTTTTCAATAATTTTAGGAACTGCTGATGCCTGCTGATAAATCTTTTTATGACCCAGGGTGCTTTCTATTGTCTGAACTTTACTCTGGTAAAGTCATATAGCTCATGCTAATAAGAAATGTAGTTCAAGCTTAGATAAGTTAACAGAGTGCAACGTTAACTGAACTTGTGATGGAGAGATTGTGATTACTAATTCAGTCATGGTTTCTATTTTCATGGAGCCTACGGCCTGGCAAGAGAGAACACTTTACCAGTGTGATGTGTTCCTTTTCCTTCCATTGAAAAGATTTCCTTTGATACTTTTCCCAGTTCCTGGGAGGGAAGTAGCAGTGTTTTTTCCTTGTTACATCAAAAGGAAGCTGGGGCAGAGAGCATCTTGCTAAAATTCATATGTAAGGGTGGTATGAGAGCTATTTTTTCATAAGCTAGTTCCAGGATTTGGGGACCTGTTGGTAAACATGATAGTGAAGGAAAATATCTAGTTTGAAACCTTTCAAACGTTAAGAAGAAAGAAAAAAACCCAAACTTCACCAACAAGCAAATAGAAAAAAATCTATCAAAAAGCCTGGCACCCATATATCTAAATAAATGTAGTTTTCATATCATAAGAAGTTATGACCTTGTCATACACAGCTGAATGTTATTATTATAGAACTATTGTGCTAAAGATCATAAATTGAAATACTCAGACTAATTTATAAACCACTATATTGAATTTAAGGTATTGTCATTTAAAAATTCCAAGCCAGGCATGCTGGTACACACTTGTAATCCCAGCACTTGGGAGGTTGAGACAGGAGAATCACAGGTTTGAGGCCAGCCTCAGAAACTTAGCAAGACCCTGTCTCAAAGCACAAAATAAAAAGGACTGGGGGTGTAGCTTAGAGGTATAATGCCCCTGGGTTTAATCCCCAGTACCAAAAAAAAAAATCCAAAAGTTATAATAATATTTTACATTTAATATATTTTTATCTAGCAGGATTGTAGAATTTTACTCCATTTTTTAAAGGGCAGAATAATCAGAACTCCTTTCAGATCTTTGTGCAGTGATGCGAGTTGTTTCTTCCACTGTTTTTCATCACTCAGTAATATTAAAATGCTGGCGAGGATGGAAAATAAAGAAAACATGTTTAACTTATTCTCCTGAATTGTAGGGCCTTGAAGCTCTGATTTTAGTACCTATATCTTTCTAATGCATCTATGAAATTCCCCAAGTGTCTAACCCTGGTAGGCATTAATACCTACCACATATTCTTTATTTCAGAATCTAAGACGCCAATTTTTTCAGCATAGAAATAATGAGTGGTCAGGAAATTGATGTCAGCAACTCAGAAATTGGTGTGTGTTATGGCTGGGGTCTGGAGTGTCCTCCAAAAGCCTCATGTGTTGAAGGCATGGTCCTCGTGTAGTGAGGTTCAGAGGTGGGTCACAGGGGGCATGCCCCTCCTCTTGATCTCTCTGCTTCCAATTGCCATATATGAGAGCAGTGTCCCTCCACCAAATTGTGAGCCCAAATAAACCTTTCTTCCTCTAAGTTGTTCTTGTGGAGTATTTTGTTCACAGTGATGGAAAAGCTGATGAATACAGTGTGACTGGCTCTGAGGATGAGGTGCTCCTCTGAGGAAGAGGAGTCCACAGCTGTGCTCCTCTGAGGAAGAGGAGTCCACAGCTGCTTTGGAGTCTCTTGCATACTGTTGCAGGATGAGCTCTATAGAGCCAACAGGCACTGAGTGTTCACTAAGCACCAGGCCTGCGCTGCGCTCTTGGAATATCATGCCATTTCATCTTCACACCTGTCCTGGGAGATTAGCATTATGATGCATAATTATCTCTATTTTTACAGAGAAGGAAATTCATGCTCCAAGAGGTTAAGAACTTGTTAGGGGTTGCATATTGAAAAAAATGGAATTAGATTCATGTCCAAATTGATCCTTTATATGCTGCTACCATTGAGAGAAGTTGGAAGCATCTTAAGTCCTCTTCCTCTACCCTTCAGCCCCATAGATATATTTTTTGAATCAGATGCATTGTTCTGTGGATTTTAAAGTGGGGAAAGGATTTAAAATAGTGTACCTACACCCAATTCTGAGTTCCTAAAATTGAACAAAACCCAGAACCCCTAATGCTAATTAGTGGAATAGGCACCATAAATAAACTGGCTTTTTAAGGAAATTGTGACTCCTTTGTCCCTTGAAGGTTTCTCTAGCTTATAATAATAATAACCATACTATGCATCAAAGAATTACACACCTATTCAGGACTCAATTCTTCAAAGCCAATTTCTGCCTCTTGTTAGGAGAAGGTGTGAAGGCATCTGGAAGAACGTATAAGAAACATGGGAGACATTTGGCAAGTTTATTTTTTTAAACCAGTTGGAAGTATGGAACATTCTAGATGCTCCATAAATATTTGTTGACTAAATATACTGGAATATATTTCTTTCACCTGTGTCTTCCCTCTGCCCACCTTTTCTAGAGAACTTCTCTCAGATAATGACTAGGCATATAAAAATTTTATCATGTACTTCCTTAGATTTATCAAATGTTCTGTAGAATTTATTCTGCAAATGATTCATATATATATAAATGTTCCTTATTTGTGAGGTGCAGGATTCTATTTGTCTATATGTCTGTTAGATTAAGCTTGTCAAGTTGTGTTTTCTGAATTCTCTATGATGATTAATTTTAGGTGTTGACTTGACTGGATTAAGAAATACTTAGAGAGCTGGTAAAGCATTACTTCTGGGTGTGTCTGTGAGAGTGTTTCTGGAAATGTTTGGGATGAGTCAGTGGACTGAGGGGGAAATTCCACCTCAGTGTGTACAATCTGCTGAAGGTCCAGACAGAATAAAAAGCAGAGAAAGGGTGAATTCTATTTTTCCTTCTCCTGGAGCTGGGGCTACCCTTCTCCTGCCCTTGAAAATCAGAATTCCAGGATCTTCAGCTTGTGGACTTCAGGACTTATACTTTCTACCCCAGAGATTCTCAGGCCTTTGGGTTTGGATTAAGAGTTGTACCATTTTGCCTCCCTTGTTCTAGGATTTTTGGACTTTGAGCCAGTTTATGGCCATCCAGGGTCTCCACCTTGCAGATAGCCTCTTATTGCAATTCTCAGTCTCCATAATTACATGAGTCAATTTTGCTAATAAATCTCCACTCATATATATATTTATATGTATACTATTGGTTCTGTATGTATGGAGAACACTTACTAATACATTTTCTAAATTTTCCTCCTCTATTTGTTTCTGATAGAGATATTTAAAAATCTTCTTCTACCAATATTGTTATTTTGTATACTTCTCATTATTCTGTTAGTTTAAGTTTTATAAATTTGAGACCAAATTGTTAGATGTATACATGTTATTATTGTAACTTCTTAGTGCAACATTCTTTGCTTATTATTTAGTGCCCACAATTTCTTTATCAAATATTAGTTTCTAAAACATTTTTTATTTGAAACACAAGCTTTATTTTGATTAATATTGTCATGATGTATATTTTTTAGACATTTATTTCCAGCCTACTGTAGACTTTCATTTTAGTATGTTCCTTGTAAACTGTTTGTGTTTTTATTCTTGATTATCTCTGTTATTTAATGTGTGGTTTAATCCACTTAAATTTATTGTGATTACTGACACATTCAGATTTATTTCTATTATCTTATTTATGTTTTATGGTTATCATCTTTTTCCTTTGTTTCTTTTTTCCTCCTGTTTTCTTTTCTTCCTTTTTCTCTCCCTTCTCTCCTTTCTTCCCTACTGATCTCTCTTTTTCTTTCTGTTATAGTTTTTTACATCTTTCCTTTTTGTTTCTGTCTTGGTTTAGAAGCTAAAATTTTCCATACATATGTTATATATGTATGCATACATTTACATACAATTATACATGTAAGGATATGTATATGTCTGTAAGGATGGGTATATATTACACATATACACAGACATTTGTCTCTCTGAAAATACATAGATTCTTTTTTCATTTATTTTTTATTGGTGCATTGTAATCATACATCTTGATGGGTTTCAGGATGGTAAAAGTATACATGCACGCATCGGTCAATTAGCCCTCCCCCAATTCCCACCCCCATTCCCCTTCCCCCTCCTTCCTTCTCATGCTTAACATAGTAGTTGACTTTGATATATTTGTGTATGTACATCTCTACATCCTGTGCATTAGGGCGTTTCCCTCTTCTCCCCCCCATCTTCCTCAGTTAGGTTGCCTTCTTTACTCATCTGAGGTTTTCTCTATTACCTGCCTGTGTCCTCCAGGGGGGCCATGGCTCACCCGCCTGTGTCCTCAGTGCTGGGGTACTCTGGGGCGGGACCGTGGCTCACTAGCCCGTATCCTTAGTGCTGGGGTGCTCCCTGGGCAGGGCTACATCATCTTTGTCTCTCCTCGTCACTCTTGCTGTGGAAGCAGAGCACATAGTCTGCTTCTTGCAGCTGTCTCCGTTGTAGGTGTGGGTCTGGTCCGACTTGAGCTTCATCATGGTCTGGAGTTGACTGATTTTGATGATGGTCTGTAGTCGCTGGCTTCACAGGGATCTTGCTGCATCTTTGCTGGAGGTCTCTAGGAGCTGCAGTGCCACTGCCGCCATTCTCCGCTCACCAGGTGAGATGCGTGGAGCTCTGCTCTCTCTGCTGCCTTCTATTCCACTGAATTTTGACTGTTATTGCTTTGTGGAGTTTTGGCTGCTTTTCTTTCCTTGTCAAGAAGCAGTCTTCCCGCTGGTTGAGTTCCACGTCTCAGAGTACCTGAAGCATGCTGTCTCCCTCTATCCCACCATCTTTAATCCCAATTGTATCACATAGATTCTTAGCAATATAAAATCTCTGGATATTCTTATTGCCTGAAAGTATTTTTATTCTGATCATGTTCTTGAAACATAGTTTGGCTTAGCATAAAAGTTTACATTGAGCATTATTATCTCTAAGAGTTTAGAAGAAATTATTTCATTATGCTCTGGCATCTATTGCTACTGATAAGAAATCTAATGACAATGAAAATGTTAAGAAATATATTGATGGTTATTACTTTTTAGTACTCTCTCTTTTTCTTTGTTATTCTCTAGAAGTTTTCTTTTTACATTGTGATCTTTTTGTGATTTACTCTGATATATCAAGATACAGATTTATCTTAGTTAATCTTATTTGTATGTAGTGTGTTCTTTTAAAAGTAATCACAATCTTCATATTTTAAGCAATAAGAGCCATAATGTCTTTGAATATTCTATCAATACCATTCCCTCTAATACCCTTCCATTGGAACTATTCTTAGAAATTAGGGACTCTTAACTTTTCCTTCAAGCCTTTTAATTGCTTTCATTTTTTTTGCATCTTCTAATCATTATTTTCTGAATTTTGATAGTTTTTCAGTACTGTATACTAATTTACTAATTTTCTATGCTGTTTAGACTTTATCATAGTTGAATTTTAAATAACAATGACAGTATTTTCTTTCTTTTTTTGTGGTACTGGGGATTGAACCCAGGGGCATTCTACCTCTGAGCTACACCCCCAACCCTATTTTATTCCTTTATTTTGAAACAGGGTCTCACTAAGTTGCAGAGGGCCTCACTAAGTAGCTGAGACTGGCCACGAACCCGCGATCCTCCTGTCTCAGCCTCCCAAGTACTGGGATGACAAGCATGCACCACCATGCCTGGCTCGCTAATGACAGTATTTTCTAACATTTTATGCATTTATTTTACATTCACTTGTTACATTTCTCTGATCTTGTTTCAAAATTTCTCACTTTTAAATTTTTTGTGGTGTTAGGGATTGAACTCAGGCATTTTGCCTCTGAGCTACACCCCCAGCCCTATTTTATTTTTTATTTTGAAACAGGGTCTCACTAAGTTACTGAGAACCTCACTAAGTTGCTGAGGCTGGCTTTGAACCTGTGATCCTCCTGTCTCAGCCTCCCAAGTTCTGGGATTACAGGCATGTGCCACCACACCCGGCTCCAAAATCTCTCATTTTAAAAATGATTTTCTCAATTACCTTTTTGAGGATTTTAGACATTTCTATTGTGCTTATTTCCTCTAGAGCAGAGTTTTTCAACTTCAGCACTGTTGACATATTGGGCCAGATCTTTCTTGGTTGTAGTGTGCTGTCCTGTGCACTGTAAGATACTTTGTAATATTCATGACTTCTTCTTGCTAGCACCTCTAGCCTCACCAGTAGAGACATCCAAAAAATGTCTCCAGCCATTGCCAAGGGTCTCCTGGCTGACAAAATCATCCTAAGTTGGGAACCACTAACCTAGATTAAATTTATGCTCTGTTGATTTTTTTGTAAAGTAACTTTCTTAGTGTCAGTTTTCTTCATTGAGTTTTGGGATTTGATGTGCAGATTTATCTTCTCAAACTCTCTGCTGTGTAATAGTTACTGCCATGGACCCCTTGTTTCAAAGCCTAGAACCACATCTTATGCTGGCGGCTGAGGTTCCATGGTGATATTAGGGATATTGCAGAACAAGGTTCCTAGTGGCTGAGCTCAGGTGCTGGTCAAGAGTCTGTATGTTTCCCTTACTTCCTGAGCATCCAGCTCCCTAAATGCCCTGCCCCAGACACCTGCACATGTAAGATTTTCTTAAATTACTCATCTATCTTCCTTTCATATAGTGAAAATTCTCCCAACCATACCTTCTCCATTGTTGTACAGGAAAATCAAACTCCTGGCTACCACTGCCTGCATTATTTTCCCACATTCAGGAGGACTCTCCATTTCACACTGCTGTCTGGTTCTGTTTCACTGAGGTTCTCATTTGGTTTGTAAGCACAGCTTTTGTGCTTTTGATGCTTTCTTTCCAAATTTTATCTATCAATAGTATGATTAGAACAAGGACTTAGGAAGGACAAAGGGAATTCAAAGGGTAAACTAAGAAGAGAATTATAAAATTTTCTTTTGAAACTCAGAATTGCCAAAAAGACAAGGTAATTTTCAGTGGCCCTAGTTCAGACCTTCTAAACCTCAGGATTACTAATGTTTTGAGCATGATGATTGTTTGTTAGGGGAGGGGGATTGTCTTGTACACTGTTGGATGTTTAGTAGCATCTCTGGCCTCTACCCAGTACACTCCACTTCCTTCAAGTTGTGAGGACCCAAACTGTCTGCAGTTATTGCCAAAAATACCCTGGAGGGAAAATTATCCTCAGCTGAGAACTAGTGCTCTACTCTATGTATGTCATCCTCTTCTATTTATATCTCATCCATAGTCATAAAAAATCGGTACTTGATTCTTAAAGTACATAAAAGTTAAACTGATTTTTCATCTAATATACACCACTGGATATCAATGCATTCAGTTAATAGTGTCAAGATGATATTGTCTGATTTTGATGTTAGTAGCATTAGAGCCTATATGACTTGGAAGACTGTCCTAGAGGGAGTCAGCAGCACATAAGCAGTCGTAGGCTTGAGCATTTGTGATTTGTCTTTGACCTTCTCTTGTTCCACTCCCTCTGATAGGACTGCCTCTACAATATCACCTTCATAAATAGTTTCCTCTAATAAATACCCCTGCAGTTCTCTACACACACATAGGTAGGATAATTGATAGGAATTGTTGATAGGATAATTCTATCAATTATTGGGGCGATACTCTGTCAAGTATTTGGGAGAAGACATGGAGGCTGATGCTGTGTGAAAGGCTCTTCATTTCCTCTGACACCTCTGTCTGGGCCAGGAAAAAGATTGTCTGCATTAGGGGCTCTCCAATCTAACCCCTTCTGAAGTATACTGCTCTTTCTTTCTTTCTTTCTTCTTTCTTTCTTTCTTTCTTTCTTTCTTTCTTTCTTTCTTTCTTTCTTTCTTTTTACTGGGGATTAAACCATTAAACCCAGGGACATTCTACCTCCAGCTGTTTTTACTTTTTATTTTGAAACAGGGTCTTGCTAAGTTGCTGAAGTTGGCCTCAAATCTGCGATCCTTCTGCCTCAGCCTCTCAAGTACTTAAATTACAGGTGTGAATCACCATGTCCAGCTCTGTTCTACCAATTCTTTCAAGAAACCTAGGACAGAGGCTTGGTTTAGACTTGTGGAGGTTCATTTTGAAATTAAGAATAACATTGTACTCCTATAGAAGAAGGTTTGAGACAGGAGCTCCTGTGGCGTTGGGCTATCTGCGTGAGTGGCAGATACTTGCTACATTGCTCTAATGAAGGGACAATAATAGGCAGTACTGAGAGGTACATCTGGAAGGTGGAAGCTCGTGCTGGTGCCTGCAGGCAGGGATCAAAGAGGTTCAGTCTGATGAAGCAGAGCCAGATGGGGCAGGTGGGAAAACAAAGGTGATCACGTCTTCTCGCAAAGGGACCCTGGCCTCAGAACAGAAGTTTCTCTGTTCCTGTCCTCTGATGTTCCCAGGAAACTCTTTCTCACAGACACCCACTGTTGTCTTGTTTTGTTAGGCAAGTCATTCTCTCAAGGTCTGGGAGTGTGTCGCTCCACTGGGCATGAGCAGGGCTGTGTAAGCTAAGGTGTGGCTCTGTGACCTTCAGAACTCACGAGTGGCAGTGTTATTGCAGATGAGGCTCTTGCCAAGACAAACTTCCTCTCCTCATGATTCTGCCTTTTCCTAGCTTCACAGGGCCTTGAGTCTCAGAAAGGACGCATTTGTTAGACTTTTATTGGTGCATTATAGTCTCACATAATAATGTCGTTCATAGTAATAGTAATATACATGCACACAGTACTTGGTGGGGCTTCCCCCAGCTCCCTTCTCATGGCTCCCCTTCTCCATACAGAATATTGAGTGATATTCTCACATATGTACATAATGCCAATGGAAGTGATTCCTTTGTTGATTCCCTCCATTCCCTGGTTTCCTAGACCACATCCCTGGCTCCAATGGAGTTTCTCCTCCATTATTTGAAGTCCCGCTGGTGTCCCAATTACTCCCTAGCTTCTGCATATGAGGGAGAACATATGACCCTTCACTTTCTGTGACCAGCTAATCTCACTTAGCATAATGTTCTCCAGACAAATAGCAAGCAAAGAGATAGAAACAGCAATAAAAAGGCTTCCGTCAAAGAAAAACCCAGGTTCAGATGGATTCCCAACTGAATTCTACAAAACCTTTACAGAAGAACCAAGCCCAATACTTCACAAGTTTTTCTATGAAATTGAAAGAGATGGAATCCTTCCAAACTCCTTCTATGAGGCCAGTATCACCTTAATACCAAAACCGAATAAAGAAAAAGAAAAGAAAATTACAGACCAATATCATTGGTGAACATAGATGCAAAAATTTGAGGCATTTTTAACTGAACAGAGAGAACTACATCTCTATGAAAGACTGTTATGGAGCTGTAGGGCTGCTTGCCAGGTGAAATGTCACCTCACCTCCTGCTCACTCCATTTCCTAACACTTTTTCAAAATAAAGATTCTGATTTCCAACTCACAGTTTCAGGTGTAGCTCTATGATAAGATTTGTACATCTGCATAAAATATGATTATGTGTTAGTATGAAAAGACTTTAGGGAAGCAGCAAGATGGCGACGGAGTAGGAGCCCCTGAACGAGCCTGTCTCAAAACTGTCTCAGAATCGCATCAGGGACTCAGAAATAAACAACATCGCACAGACACAGAAGATCCAAAACCCAAAATCTAGTAACCCAAGTACGAATATGCAGACACAGAGTCTACCAGCTCCAGAATTCCTCAGAAAGCTGCAATCCCGAGACGGCAGACGGCAGGATCGGTAAGGAGCCATCTTACCCCCGGTCCCTACTGCTGGGGCTAATAGCCCCTGGCACCACAGACAGATCTGAAGGAGAAACCGGAATAGAATTCCGAGAGTGGTGAGGCCATCACAGCAGCAGATTGTGGGCTCCTGCCCCGGCCGAGCACCTCCCCCTCCACTGCGCTACGAGCCTGCGCGATCCCCAGCACCCTGCATCGGAGCCCCACGTTAGCCAAGATCGGGGAAGCCTCTGCGCCCTGCGTCCCACACTCCGTGCACTGCGCCGTGCCCACTCCCCATGTCCCGCCGCCCTGCATAACCGCGTCAGCCAAGATCGGGGAAGCCTCCGAGCCCAACACCCTGAGCCCCGCACCCCACGCACTGCGCCGAGCGCCGCACCCCGTGTCCGCCGCCCTGCATAACCGGGTAGCAAGCTACACCCTACCACGCGAGACCGGGGCGGCCCTGCCTCCTGTGCCCTGCCTAGGCCAGTGCACCTAGGTCACGCAGACAGACAAACCGGCCCAGGCAACCAGCCACATCACCCCTTATAAGCAGGGAGAGCTGGGTACTCCGCGGCCCCTTGCCCCCAGCCAAGATCCATGCGCTCTGCGGCCCCACACCCCTGCACCCCGTGCCCTGTGGCTCCACGCCCCCAGCTCAGACCTGGGCGTACCCGCAATTGTGTATCCTCGGCTCACGGCGCGCGCACCGCAGCCCAGCGGCCCTGAGACCCGCCTACACAGGCTGTGTGCAATCCTGCACAATCAGGTGGCCAGACGCACCCCTCCACGCGTGACCAGAGTGGCCCCAATACCTGTGCCCGCCTAGGCCAGCAGCGCTTCTGCCAAACGGGCAGGTGGTTAGACACGCCGGCCCAGGCAACCAGCCACATCATCCCGTGCGGCGGGGCTCACGTCCCTAGCCAAGACCCGTGTGCCCCGCAGCCCCACGCCCCCGCACCCCCACGCCCCCGCACCCCGTTCCCTACGGCCCCACGCCCCCAGCCCAGATGAGGGCAGCCCACGGCCTGCGCACCTGTGGCTTGTACACCCTCGGCTCACGCCCTCCCGGCTTGTGTCCCGCGGCCCCGAGACCTGCGGCCCTGCGACCTGCCTACACAAGCTGCGCCATCCTGCACAATCCGGCGGCCAGGCCCACCCCCCTACGCACGACCAGAACAGCCTCGCCCCCTGCGCCCGCCTAGGCCAGCAGCATCTCTGCCACACGGGTGGCCAGACACGCCGGCCCCGACAACCAGCCACATCACTCCGTGCGACCAGGGAGAACCGGGCACCCCACGGCCACACACTCCCAGCCAAGGACTGGGCACCTAGCGGCCCTGTGCCCTGTGCTCGGAGGCCCCATGCCCCCAGCCCAGACCCAAGCGGCCCACGGCCTGCCCCCCGCGGCTTGCACCCCAGCGGCCCCGCGACACCACGCCACACAACCAAGCAGCCAGCAGCACCCTCCCACGCGGGACCAGGACGGCCCCCACCCCCTGCCTTCACGTGTGACCAAGGCAGCTAGCTGCGCCCAGTCTAGGCCAGCTGCAACCCAGGCAGTCAGACACGTGATCCAGTGCGACACAGGTGAACAGCCACGCCGTTCAGCACGATCAGGGCACACAGCCGCACCCAGCCCAAGCCAGCTGTGCTGTACCGTGCAACCCAGGAGCCCCTGTGCTGCACCTCAGAGACTGGATACCCTTTGACACTGCCACTTAAGACCCGCACGACCCTCCACACGGCCTTAGAGCCAGGGCACACACCTGCACCACTACCAAATTCCAGGAGCCCAAGCACCCCACGAGGGCCCGCTTGTGATCCTTAGCATAGTGCCTCAGCGCCAGTGCACCCTCAGGCACTACCACCTGATACCCAGAGCTTGCACCCCCCAGGGCCTGTGCAAGATACACAGCACTGCGCATCAGAGCCCAAGCAACATCCAGCGAAGCCCCGGAGACCCGGAGCACGTGTGCATCTGCGCTTCAGAGACCGGGTACCTTCCGGCACCGTCACCCGCGCCTCGGAGCCACATCCAACACCTTGCCTTGAAGTGCGCCTCACGTGCCAACACCCGAGCTCCGGACCCTGTTTGCCCCCCCCCCCCACATACACACACCGCACCCTGGTCAACAAGACGAGAGGGAACCACAACCTGCAGCGTACTAACCCAATTAGGTCTACAGGGACCAACAAGAGGTCTTATACATAGAAAGGAAGATGATGCAGAGGCAACAGAAACACAAAATTGAAAACATGGAAAACACGAGAATGAGGAACAGTGAAGATACAAGAAATACTCACAATGCATCAAGTGAGTTTGCTGATACTGACCTACAGGAAATGCAAGACGGAGAATTCAGAATTTTGATCTTCAGAATGATGAAAGGCCTCAAAGAAAGTGTAGAGGAGATGAAGGAAGAAGTTGAGGCTCTAAGAAGGAATCAGAAAGAAACACTGAACGAAATGAAAGAAGCAATAAACAAATTAAAGACTGCAATAGAAACAAACTCTAGTAGGCTTGACCACATGGAAAACAGGGTATCACTCCTGGAAGACAGCTCATTCAAAACTGAAAACACAGTCAACGATATACAGAAGATACTACAACAACACACCCTGGCCATCCAAGAAATACAAGACAACGCAAGATATCCTAATCTAAGGATAAAAGGCATTGAAGAAGGATTAGAATCACAGACTAAGAATATAAAAAACCTCTTCAAAGAAATAATCTCAGAGAACTTTCCAAATCTAGAAAAGGACTTGGACATTCACATACAGGAGGCATATAGAACACCGTCAAGATAGGACCAAAGAAGGACCTTACCACGCCACGTAATAATTAAAATGTCTAATGTAGAGGCCAGAGAAAGAATCTTAAAAGCAGCAAGAGCAAAAGAAAGGGTGACATACAGGGGCAAAACAATAAAAAGTACCCCAGACTTCTCAACCCAAGTCAGGAATGCCAGGAGGGATTGGTATGGAGTACTCCGGACTCTGGAAGAAAACAACTTCCAACCAAGACTGGTATATCCAGCAAAGCTATCATTTAAAATTGATGG
>PVJS01022004.1:0-30942 GCA_004027185.1 Glis glis
TCTCTCTCTCTCTCTCTCTCTCTCTTCTTTATTCCTTCCTTCCTTTTCATATATTTTTATTGGTGCACTGTAGTCTCACATCATAATGTAGTCCATACATGGACACACATGCACACAGCACTTCGTGAGCTTCTCCCGGCTCCTTCCCCACTCCATCCCCTTCCCCATACATGATATTGAGATTGGCACTGGAAATTTCACATATGTACATAACGTCAGTGGAAGTGTTTCCTTCATTGATTCTCCCTCTCTGCCACCTCCCGTGCTTCTGATAGATGTTTCCTGCTCCATGCCTGCCACCAAGAGACACAAAGTAAGTGCTTAATCATTTAAAGAGAAATAAGTGCACTTGAACCTCTGCTTGACAAGTCCATTTGGGAAAATCTCAGTTCTTCCCTACCTGCTCTGCTTCAACTATAAAAAGTTCCTCCCTTTATAACGCTGAATTCTTCCTCTCTGTAACTCAGTTGCCCTAATTCTCAGAAGGGTGGCCTGTCTGCGGTCCCCACGGGAGCCCTTGATGCCTCCTACGTCACATTTTTTGACTGAGCATCTCCATGTCCCTCAGCTGTTCCCTATATGACCTGGTTTCTCGTCTGGATCATCCCTCTGGGTGACCCCCCCCCCAGTGTTCCACTTGCAAACTCACATCCAAAGTCAAGTGCAACCGAGAATACGGAGGGCTGGAGGATTAGTCCTATCTGTAATCAGGAATGCTTTGTTTCAGACACCCCCTTTCTCCTCTTCATGGCTGTGGAACTTGTTTTATGGCGACTTGAAGTTCAATTTCCATGTCATGGACTAGAAAGGCAGCATCCTGCTGTGTGACTCACCTGACAGACTTTATTTCTTCAAAGGACACGTAACAACATAATGCCTTTCATGGTTGTCACCCTTTCACTAATTTTGGAGAGCGGAAGGTACACATCTTTATGGTGAGCTGACTTAGCCTGGACGCTCTTCTTTCGATTATTATTGTTATTTTTCTTTGCAGAGAGAAGAGTATTTGTTACTGTCTCTTTCAAATTCAATTTCATAAACTGATTCAATAAACAGTTATTTTTCTAGGCCAACGGAGCTAAAAATACTCCCCAGCCCATCGCCTCACAAAATCTCTTTGATTCTAATGAACTCAGACAGGAAGAATCAAGAAAACAAAAGCATTACGCATTCAATCATCTGAGTTTTGCTCACAGTTAGTTACTCTTGGATCCAATATCTGCCACCTGGTGGTTCTGATAAAAACTCCTAGGTATTGCCAGGGCTACTGTGGGGTTCAAATACACTCTACAAATTTCATTCATTCATTCATTCATTCATTCATCAAATATACAGCGAGTTCCTACTCCAATGGATGGAAAGATTCTTCAAGAATTATTTGAGAATAGTGAGTTCCCATAATGAAGGTGGCCATGTCTAAGCATCTCCATACACTGTGAATACAATGTAATTTAGGCAAGTGACTCTTACATTAAATTGTAAGCCATATTAAAAGATCAACCTTTTGGAACTATTTTATATCTCAGTATTTTTAGTCATAAAATTAATCTGCCTGGATAGTTCTTTCCTATCCATAACCCATAAATCTGTCTGGTGACTCCTTTTTCTGTTTATGGGGATTTGCCTATTTGACCTTTTCTCTTCTATGCTTCTTCTTTACTGGAGATTTTTTTTTTGCCTTATAATATCTCTAAAGTTTCATTTCAGTAATTTATGAAATTTTATGACTCTACTGTACTACAAGCTTCTTTCAGATCCTACCATGTCATATAACTTGCAGTTCCCAAATCCTTACTCACTTTAAGGTGACTAGTATGCCCTCAGTAATGTTCAATTGAAAAACTAAAATCCAAATCTCAATCTATAGAAATATTTTTGCTAAAACATAGAGGGCAAAGGTATACCTACATGAAATAGAACTCAAGAGATCTGTGAATTTAGGTGGGAAAATTTACATTCGTTTTCGCTCGCTTCTAACTGAAATGTGCCATTTCTTCCAAATACCCATGTAAACAACCAGCTATAATGGGATTAGCAGTATTTTTGACCTTGCAACTAATAGAAATGGCAGGTATTTCCATATTTCACTGCAGTTGTTATGAATATTTCCAAATATCATTCATGCTCAACTCTATTCGTAATTGTTATTCATTAGACTCACCATTAGGTTTTATTATTAAATGCATCAATAAAAGGCAACTATATTTCTACTTCATAGATTTGTTTCTTTAGTATTTGCTAACTATATTTCAATGCAACTGCTTTTCTTGATAATCCTAGGCATTTTGTTTTATATATTTAAAATCCTTATTCCAAGAAAGGAGTCCAGAGGCTTAAATAGACTAAAGAATTGTCCTACGGTACAAAAACCATCAAGTGCATCTAGCTACACTATTGTCATGAAAATTCAATGAGAAAGCAAATCCCAGTGTCAGCAAATCTAACACCCAACTCATTGCCAAATTACCCTGAGTTCTTCAAAGCAGGTCCCTTATAATTAATCTTTATGTGTCATCTTGTTTTAGATATGTCTCTTGATTAAGATGTAGCATTGAGTTTTATTTATTTATTTATTTATTGATTGATTGATTATTATTTTTTTTTGCGGTACCGGGGATTGAACCTGGGGGCATTCTACCTCTGCTCTACACCCCCCGGCCCTATTTTTTATACTTTATTTTGAAACCGGGTCTCACGAGGTTGTGGAGGGCCTCACTAAGTAGAGAGAGAGAGAGAGAGAGAGAGAGAGAGAGAGAGAGACAGGGAGAGAGAGAGAGAGAGAGAGAGAGAGCGAGAGAGCTGAGGCTGGCTGCGAATCCGGATCCTCCGGTCTCCGCCTCCCAAAGTACTGGGATTACAAGCGTGCGCCACCATGCCCGGCTGAGTTTTATTTATTTTTTATGAGAGAGAACAAATGAATCACATGATGGGTTTGTGGTTTCAGCCTGAGCGTTTTCACCTGATGGATTTGGGTGGACCACTAAAGTCTCTGTCATACATGGGTTTTATACAATGCTTTCTAGAAGATTTAATAGTCTTGAAAATACCGCAATTACATTTAAAATAAGCAGATGATATAGTGTTCTCTTAATCCATTTGAGGTATTGTATCAAAAATATCATAGACTGGGTGGCCTAAACAACAGAAGTGTATTTCTCACAATTCTGGAGGCTGAGATATCCAAGATCAAGATGGTGATAAACATTCGGAATTTTTATTTTTTGGGGGGTGCTGGGACTCACACATGCTCTACCACTAAGCTACATACTCTGCCCTGTATTCAACATTTATTGATCACATACTGTTTTCTTCTCCTGGGCCTCTCCCTTGCGTAGCTGAATTTTGAGATAATGGTTGGGGATGCGGAGTAAATAAATTGTCAATACTTTTTTTCACCTTTTATTTATCATGTGTCTGATGTCAGAATTTTCCGACATTAGCAAAACTATTCCTTTTCTGTAACCAAAAAATATGCTTAAAATAAGGGAAGGGTTTGGGGTGACTCGACTAATCAATACAGGAAGTTTCCACTTTTCCTAGAGTTTTTTTTTTCCATTCTGGGATAATATACTATAGAAAGTAGTGGGGTAGATAAAAGGGATGAATTTCCTTTATAATGTGAGAGATATATAGATTCTCTAGCAGATCAGCTTTCCAGAGAAGATGTGGATGTTAAGGAGCTAGAAATCAATTTCTTTAAATGATCCCTGCCCCTATAACGCTTGGGAGGACTTCATGTTCTCACATTGGTATCCAAGTTCGAGGAAAACTGCCCTCTCCAAGTCAAAGATGGAGAGATGGAGATTCGCACAGTGTTTGGACAGGGTGGTACCTTTTACTCTTCCTTTTCCTTCAGAATTTGTGAGATGCGAGGTCTGGAGCCATGAATTAGAAGTTGGGCAATTTGGAAGATCTCCCTGGTCGCAGGCTCTTCAACCAAACACTCTGTTCCTTGAGTTTCCATTATTATCTCGGACAGAAAGATACTCAAGTCCTTGGCAGCTTTAATTCTCTGTGGCTTTAGTTGGAACAGGCCTGTGTAATTCAAAACTGAGGGGTGGCATCTGAGTAGGTTATAGAGATCCTCAAAGGTCAGAGAAAGAACACTAGACTTCTGATGGGAATGATTGCCAATGCCCCAAAATGGTGGAAATGTGTATAACTACAAGGCTCAAAAGCAATAGAAGGGATTTTGAGATGATAGGTCATTTTTTGGTTATTTAAACCCTGGTCCTATCTACTAATCTGGGTAATTAAAAGGAGATATGAGGAATAATACTTGTGTGTTAGGGTACATATTATTTAATAGTAATTCAATAACCCTAAAAAATCAAAGTGTAGGTTATTTTTATTTTCCAGGTTAGAAAATAGATTAAAGGGATTAAAGTGTATTGGTCAAGGTCACACAGAAATTAATTGAAAAAACCAGGACTCAGAGTTCGGGCCGTGTCTTGCCTTAGACCCACGTTTTTCACAATTATTGATTTAGGTATTCTGTGCTGATCATGGGTACCTGAATTTGAAATGCTCTTGCTTTGTATTAAATTCTTTTAAAATGACCTTTAAGTCTTAAAAGGTATAATTTTAATTTTAACCCAATGGCATTATAATTCAGGTCTGGGCAAGGTGCCTCCTGTTAGCTTTAGGAAGGAAAATAAAAGGTAATTACTGGGAAGTTATACACTCAAAAAACACAAAACTAAGGAAAGATTTTGAACAAACACAAAAAAGGCTATGTCCCCAACCATTATCCGTCTTTTTCTATCCTGTAGCAGAAAATAAAAACAGTCTGTATTTGACAATCTTGCACCTAACTTCAAGCATTTGCAAACAGACTTCTTATTTTACTGTTTCCATGACAACACATGACATTTTTGTATGTTTTTCAAGGAAGGAAAGGTGAAAATTACTCTCAGTGTTAAATTGAATTTTTCTCCTTCTCCTTACCTATTTTATTCATAGACATTTAGAAGGTCCAGCAATTTCACGTTCCTTTCAGAATTTCAGTGCCATTTTTCTACATTAGATGCAGATTAAACGATTCCAACTGTAATTCCCTTCTCTGAGTCCAGTATTTTTATAAAGAAAAAGTTTCCTCAAGGTTGCTCTATTCAACAAGTAATAGTCATTGTAATAGGGATGTCCCACAATTATATTCTTCTTTTGTAATGTTTAAATTTGTAGTTAAATTACAAACTTTTAAATTTGTAGTTAAAATACGAACTTTAAACTCTTCTGTACTGCTACATGTAGGTGTGCCCTCCACCCACCCTGCTTTATACAGTGTCTCTGCAAGTCTATCTACTAGTAAATAATTTAAAAGGGACTCGATAAGTGCTTGGAATAAAGAACTCTTTTTGAACTTATTTTTATTTGGAAAATGAAAATATTTTAGAGTGAAACATTAGCGTGTATGTGTGTGTATGTGTGTGTGTGTGTGTGTGTGTGTGTGTGTGCGCATGTGTGTGTTCCTAGGGATAGGACCCAGGTGTGTTTCACCTCTGAGCTATACCCCAGCCCTTTCATTTTTATTTTGAAACAGGATCTCATTAAGTTAGTGAATGCTGACCTCGAACCCACAACTCTCCTGTCTCATCCTCCCAAGGACTGGGATTAGAGGCTTGTGCCACTGCATCCAGAACTAGGGGGAAAGATTTTGATGGTTAAACAATGATTCCTTCTGGGGAGTAAAAGAGACTTTGTATTCACTGAATGTTAGTAGTTGAATTAGTGAGGAATTCTCCAGAGAACAGAACGATCAGGAGGCACGTGTGCGTGGGTGTGTATACACACGTGCACCAAACCATCAGGTTATAGTTCAGATCTGAATGTCTGCAAAGCTCCTGCGCTGAAGGCTTGGTTCCCAGCTGGCAGTGCTACTGGGAGGAGGTGGAAACTGTGGGAGTTCAGGCCTTGGTGGCGGAGCTAGGTTGTTGGGAGCATGCCCTTGAAGGGTATATTGGGAATATGGCCCCTTCCTCGCTGTCTTTTTCTGCCCAGAGTGAAGTGAGCAAATTTGCTCCACCAGGCTCTCCCCATCATGATTTTTTTGGTGTGTGTGTGTGTGTGTGTGTGTGTGTGCGTTACTGGGGATTGAACCCAGGGGCATTCTACCTCTGAGACAAACCCTCAACCCTTTTTATTTTTTGTTTTTGGAAACAGGGTCTTGGTACATTGCTGAGGGTCTTACTATGTTGCTGAGGCTGTCCTCGAACCTACAATCCTCCCGTCTCAGCCTCCTAAGTACTGGGATTACAGGCATGTGCCACCGTATCATGATCTTCTGACTTGCCACAGGCTAGAGCAATGGAGCCAAGCATCCATGGATTGAAACCTCTGAAACCATGATCCAAAAGACCTTTCCTCTTTATAAATTGATTATCTCAGGCATTTTGCCTTAGTAACAGAAAGCTAACATTCATATAATGCACACATACATACATATATATACACCATATGTATACATATCGTCATGTACATACATATATACATCCATAAACAGAGGTAGAGAGGCAGCATTTTATTTTAATGAATGGGCTCATATGATTGTGGAGGCTTGGTAAATTGAAAATCTATAGAGCAGGCTGGTAGGCTAGAGATCCAGGGAAGAGTTGCGGATTGAGTCCAAAAGTGTTCTGCTGGTACAATTCCTTCTTGCTCAAGGAAGATCAGTCTTTTGTCCTATTAAGACTTTTTTTTTTTTGTAGTATAGGGGACTGAACCCAGGGGTGTTCTACCTCCGCGCTACACCCCCAGCCCTATTCTTTTATACTTTAATTTGAAATCGGGTCTCACAAAGTTGCGGAGGGCCTCACTAGGTAGAGAGAGAGAGAGAGAGAGAGAGAGACAAGAGAGAGAGAGAGAGAGAGAGAGAGAGAGAGAGGGAGAGAGCTGAGGCTGGCCGCGAACCCAGATCCTCTGGTCTCCTCCTCCCAAAGTACTGGGATTACAAGCATGCGCCACCACGCCCAGCCCTATTAAGACTTTTGACTGATCACATGAGGCCCACCCACATTGAGGAGGGTGACCTGCTTTACTCAAAGTTCACTGATGTGAATGTAATCCCATCCAAAAAGAATCTTCATGGACACATTCAGAATAACATTTGATCAAGCATCTGGATGCTGTGGTCCAGCTGTCAGTATAAGATGAACCATGACAGTGGTCTCGTGCAGGCACTGTGCAAGAGATTGGCTTTCTACATGTGGCATTGAGAGGTTGGCACAGTAACATCTTTCGACCTCCACTTCTGAGAGTATGTCCAGGCATACATATTATCTGTAGAATACCCAGGATGTGCCGGATGTGGCTACTGCTGTGGGGATTAGTCTAGTGGAGAGCATTATTATATTTAGAGATTCAGTGGGAGTGGTTGTGTATCTTACAAAGGCTGAGTCCTTTTCTTAGCATCAAGTAGCTGGGTCATTCATAGTGGAGAAAACATTGCAGAAAACAAACCCTTTCTATTTGTGTGGAATTAAGTAGTGCCTCAAGCACTCGAGTAGAGTATTTATTATTTGATTTGAGGAACAAAACAACCCTTAACATGGCAGGGATGATATTCCATTCCCATTTGACAAAAGGAGCCAAGGGCACTATCCTTCTGAGGAAGTAGTGACGCCCTGGTGTCTCACTTCTTGGCTCCTGACAGAATTTCCTGAAGTGGGAGTCATTTCCTCAGGGCCACACAACAGTGAAGGAAGAGGCTAAGACTTGGATTCATTCCTAGCTCACTCTAGGATTGCGTTCTACAGCACATGCACGTGTGTGTGTGTGTGTGTGTGTGTGTGTGTGTGTGTGTGTGTGTATGTTACTGAGGATTGAACCCAGGGCCATTCTGCCTCTGAGCTATACCCCAAGGCCTTTTTATTTTTTATTTTGAAACAGGGTTTCAATACATTGTTGAGGACCTCGCTAAATTGCTGAGGCTGGCCTTGAACCTGTGATTCTCCTGTCTGAGCCTCCCAAGTACTGGGCTTACAGGAGTGCACCACCAAGTCACAATTACACAGGCTTTCCTGGCTAATATATGTTATTGCCATTGTGTGTGTGTGTGTGTGTGTGTGTGTGTGTGTGTGTGTGTGCATGTGTGTGTGCACCTGTGTGTTTATATGCGTGAGTGTAGGGAGACATTCTCTATTTCTTGCTTTCAGAGCCAAACACAGAAAACTTGGAACTAGTCTCTCCCGCCCATTGTCTGTAGGCCGCACTAATAGTTGCTTTCACAGCATTATTTCCCAGCTGGGTAGTTTCCAAATGTATATTTACTAGGAACAAAGATTTTTATCCTGTTTCTCAGATCCATCATAGTATTTCAAAGCCAGGAAGCAAAAGGAATGAGCAACAGGGCAATTAAGAAATTTAAAGGGGGTGGGAAGACAACTGAGATGGCTGAGTAAACAGAAAACAGAGGGGCTTTTCATTTCTGGCTTGATTTTTTCTCCACTTAACTCCTCTAGCCCTTCTAGGGTGCAGATGCCCTATACCTTCTCATCCCCCTACAATTAACTCTTCCCAATGCTCCCATGACTCATGCTCCAGAAGCAGCTCCTCTTAACACAGATGCAGGGTGATGTGGCAGAAAGAGGAGCCATTCTGAGGCCAGGCAGACCATCGCTTGTTTTATGTGTAAGTATTGGGAAGTCACTTAACCCCCCAGAACCTCTATTGCTTTATCTGCAAAATGGGATGATAATAATTTGTTCTCCGTGTTCTTGGGAGGATATAGTGGAGCTGTGGGTAGGGCCAGGCTTTCTAAAGATGGCCTTGAAGAAGCAGCACGCTAGGGTAGCATCTTTGGCTCTCCATTTCCAATCAGAGGTCTAGGCACATCTGTTACCTGTTGAGTACCTAGGAAGTGCCAGACATAGTTACTGTTGTGTGTACCCATAGTAAGTAGCGCTTGGGACACTTACCCCCTTTCACTTGAAAAGAGAAAGGAAGCCAATTATTACAAAGTTGTAAAAGCCCTAAGAGATGAAGAGAAGAATGCTGGCACCCAAGCTTTTATTTGTGGAGGGGGCCTGCTGCTTGACGCCATCACACTGCCTCTCGGTGGAGGACTGACCCGGCCCATCCGCTACATCCCAGTGAGGCCACCCATATATGCAGTGTCTCAGGCAACAGTCTCTCTGCTATAATTCAAAACAACTGACACACGACTTAAAGGAAGGAAGATTTATTTGCTCACAGTTTTTTTTTTTTTTGGAGATTCCAGGTTCAGTCCAGGTGAGGCCAGGGTCTGAGGATCTCAGGGCTTGGTGGTGGGAAACAGAGACAAGAGATCAAAGCTCTGCTCTCATATCATGGAGCCTGGAAGCAAAAAGGCAAGTAGGCAAGGGGACTCAAAGACAAAGCACAGTGCCAGAGGCCACAGCCCAGGGACCCACCTTCTCCAGCCACCCCTCCATCTGCCTAAGTTACCACCCAGTGAATCCATTAAATTGGCTTCGCACCCTGATGAGATTATAACCCTCATGACTTAATTACATCAACTCTGAACATTAATACATGAGCTCTTCAGGGGACATTCTCTACCTAACCCTAACACGCAGGCAGAAACAAGGCTCCCCAGATGTTGCCGTGTTGGTTAATCTTGTGCTCAGCGCAATAGAAACAAATACTGAGCATTAGGGACTCTCCCACGCCCAGGAAAAGTACTGCTTTTAAAGGAGCTCCAGTTTTTCGTGAAGTTATACATTTTAAGACTGCGTTTTGGAGTTCAAGATCTTCTCCTTGCTTCTAGTAGCATTTAAATAACACTTCTGTCATAGCTATACTGCTGAGCCACGAACCCTCACTTCTTTCTCTGACTACTGTGTTCTGCCTATAGCGCTGGCCTTAGGTCCCAGCAGTGGACCCGTCTCTATCCTACTACAGTGATGATCCTGGCTCATCCCTTCCATTCACTTCAGTTCTGGGCCATGTTTTATAAGATCCATCCAATGATCATAACTAGCCAATCCTATTTACATAACTTTCACTTTCAAATGTGATTAACAATGTTACAACTAGGTTTATACTAGGGGTGCTGTATGATTCAAATGAAACGACTAGTTAAAATTAATTGCACCTAAATTTATATTTGCACCTAAATGCATTTTTTTTATACTGGGGATTGAACCCAGGGGCATTCTACCTCCGAGCTATACACTCAGTCCATTTTATTTTATTTCATTTTTTAAATTTTGAAACAGGGTCTCTCTTGGTTGCTGAGGGTCTTGCAAAGTTGCTGAGGCTGACCTCAAACCTGTGGTCCTCTTGTCTCAGCTTCCCAAGTACTGGGATTACAGGCATGTACTACCGCACCTGGCTCTAAGTGCAATTTTAATACAAGTTTAAGTTCCTGTTGTTAGAAACAAAATGTAGAAGTCCAGATGTACTGGGAAGAATCGAAGCGGTCTATTGACTGAAGCCACTATGGAAGAGAACTAAATAAAGCAGTTATGGAAAGGCACTCATTTTTCCTCTGAAAAGGAACAATAAGTATAAGTGAATTAGATTGGCTGCTGAAAATCGACTGAGCAATTTTTACTTCTATTATAGTTCCACATTCTCACAAAATAAAGTTCCATTATTTTGCTATCATGAGTAAAGACAGCACAAATAAAAGCAAAATGTATCCAAATGCCTTCAAATCTTAGAAAGGTTTGACTGTGGTATCTTCCCTCCTCTTTAGATCACACGATACTTATATTTAGGACTTGAAAATCCAATTTTGGATGACATATGCTAATGTTTTATAGAGTCACTACTCCAAGTTTTGTGGTCACACAGAATGTGGAAAATAATTATCTGCTCATGTGCACTGTATCACCACATTTATCCCTAAAATAAGCTCCAAGATTTAATCTTCTGAAACTTGAATTGTACTCTTGAAATGGTTGCATAATGCTTAAAAATGTGATATAAAAAGAAAAGAGAAAAATAAGATTGGTTGACAAAACAGTGAACTATTTTGCTGAACTTTTATTTTGATAAATTTTTTTGAACCAGAAAACATTTTGCTAAACTCTGTCTCATAACATTTTTGAAATCAATAAGACAACAGTTCAAAAAAATTCAAATCCCATTATATCCAGTGAATACAGACCATATTCCAAGAAGCCCCAAATCAACACCGCTAGCAGAAAATTTTTGAGGGAAGGAAAAGGGAAGGGTAGACTTGTAAGTAATGTAGATTTTGCTGATTAAAAAGAGAGAGAACAAAAATAAGAATTTTACCTGAGTTTGGATAATAATTGGCAAATTTCCATTTAATGTGAATGGAAAAAATCAACATAAATTTACATGTTTCATGTAATCAGAAAGAAA
The DNA here is from genome assembly GCA_004027185.1 of Glis glis. NCBI lineage: Eukaryota > Metazoa > Chordata > Mammalia > Rodentia > Gliridae > Glis > Glis glis. The sequence goes on from PVJS01022004.1 coordinate 11,314, forward strand.
GAGATCCTAAGCTATAAATAGGAATGTTTAAAGCAAAGAAAAACCCATCTATGCCTAGATCAGTCCTGACATTACTTAATGTCAGTTTCAATTTTCCTTTTTTGGGGGGGATTGCTAGGAAACAAGGGCTCAAATATAACAAATATCTATATTTAATAATTATAACTACAATGCTGCTGATGACAAAACTTCCTTTTACTGAAACTTTTTCTTTCTAAAGGCACCAGAAAGACAAATGGAGATAGAATTTTTATGGTTCCATTTTCTTGATAAAGAGACTGAGGCACATAAAAGAAATCTCTCCCTTCTAAGAGCACCCAATCTATTTTCTTAACAAGTTTACTGAGTTGATTTGAATTTAAAGTATATACATTATTAGATGAGAACCAGTCATGGAGGAGATTCAACAATATACTTCATATTCTGGGAGTTTGGATCTGGGAATTCTAAATCATTGTTTCTCTTTGGATTCCTATTTGCCAAAACTATCTATCTATCTATATATCTAGTCTATGTGACATACAAGTCTCTAAACTATTTTCCTTGCTGAATTCAGTTGTCTGCTACAGTTGAAAATCCATATAATAAACAAACGATAGAAGTTCTGCAGGAAGAGAACATTTTACTGCTGTCATAAAAGACCCCATCCTAAATAACCATTGAGTACATGCGTAAAATCCTGAAATAAATAACTATGCTAACAGTGATCCCCAGTGCCCTTATCGTTTTTAGGAGTTTACAATAGACGTTAAGAAGGAATATAAATGGAAATAATTTTGTATTCTCTTCACATGGCTAATGGTCACAGAAAACAAGTTCCTAGGATTGTAGAGTTTCCTGAAATAAGCAGCTTCTGTAGACCATCAATAAAAATATTGACAAGTCAGTAGGCAGCCAATGGGTAACTTTCTGACCATGTAGACTAAAACACACACACACACACACAAACACACACACACTAGTGTGTTTAGTGGTCACATTTATCATCTATTAATTCATTAATCTTTAAAGTATAAAACCCATTTGTGCTGCAGCAGTAACTTTGATTACATAACATTTGCTGTTAACCTTAAAGAAGGAGGCTGTGTCGCTAGACTTCTCTAAATTTGGTAGAAAAACAAGCATTTTTCTTCATGGAGTAGTAAGATATATGGATGTAATCCAATTCTCCTATTAGTATTGGTACTGAAGAACATTTGGAGATGAGGAAAGCACTGTATTTTTCAACCTGAAATCTCTTGAAATACCGGAATATGTAACATTTAAATAGTTGTGATTGCTTTCTTGACTTAAAAACAATTTTTTGCCAATTGTATAATTTTTTGCCAATTGTATAACTTTTTGTGGTTTCTATTTCTTCTTTGAAAACATGGGTGATATTACCTCAGAGGATAGTGTGTGGGTGAAATAAAATAATCCTTGCAAACCTGCTCAGCATGGCACCAGGTGCAGTTACTAAATGTATGATAGTTCCTTTTGGCTGTATTATCACCCTGAAGTACATTTGGATTTTAGAACTCAATTAATGTAGAGATTTTTCTAGAAATAATATTTTCATTTGCAAGAGAATTGGACTCATTTGGGCAGGCGAAGGCCACATATTGTGTGGTTCCACTTTTATGAAACGTCCACAATGGGTAAATTTATAGAGACAGAAAGTAGATTAGTGGTTACCAGGGGCTGACAACTGGAGAATAAGAAGAGACTGATCAATATGGACAAAGTTGCTTTTGAAAGTGATGAGATTGTTCTGGCATTACATAGTGATGAGAGTTGCACAGTGTTATGAGTATGGTGGAAAGCACCAATTTGAATATATTAAAATAGTTAAAACGGTAGATTTTGTGTTACATGGATTTTATCTCAATAAAAGCTAAGGATACATTTTTATTTTATTTTTTTTTGTGGTACCAGGGATTGAACCCAGGGGCATTCTACCTCCGAGCTACACTCCCAGCCCTATTTTTTATTCTTTATTTTGCAACAGGGTCTCACTAAGTTGCGGAGGGCCTCACTAAGTAGCTTGGGGACATTCAGATATAAAATACAGAAGAAAGAGGAAAAATATTGTCCTAACAAGTAACACATCTCTCTTTTAAAAATCCTCTCCCTCACTCTCTACAAGTCACCTGCCCTTGTTTTGCAAATGATGGACCATCTCACATTGCAGAAAACTTGATTGTATTTTTTTTACAAAGTGCTATGCAATACTATTCCTCTTGCTTCTCAGTGATCTACCTGCCATATCCTATGTGTTAAATTTCTCATTATCCTTCTCTAATTTTTGTAATCTGACTCTATTTTTATACTTTTATTGGTATATTGTAATTATACACCATAGTGAAGTTCAAGTCATACAAACAAACATACACACAGGTCTTGGGGTGTTTTATGATCACCAAATAGAGAATCTGTTCTATCTAAGGTTATTACTTAGTTGATCCCCTCCCCAACACTTTATGGATGTTTCCAAAGACATGACAAAGTTGACAGATTTTTTTTTTAGAAATACCTTGATACCTAACATGTGAATTCGACTGTTAACATTTTACTACATCTGTTTATTACATATCTGTTCTTCAATCCATACATCTCTCCAGCTGTCGATCCATGTTATGGGCAAAAACAGTCACTCATCTTGTGTGCCATCTTTAAATGTTGCTGACAATTATTCCTGAAAAGATCATGAAGGTTTTGCTCTCAATATCCTATCTAAATGGAAATCTTAGTTGCCGATATTTTTCAGACGAGGTACTCATATTTAGAGTACAAAAAGTACTTACCAGAAATGTATTTGCATCCATTACTAAAGCTCTTAGTACTGGATATATATGAGTCTTGTATTTCACCTCTGCCCTTTTCATATATTAAATTGTGCTGTTGGACCTTTGAGGATGACATATTCACACTATTCAGTAGCCACAGAATACCATTTCTCTACTCATATATAAGTACCTTTTTGTCTCAGTAGTTAAAAATTACAGGTTGTCATCTAGCAAAAGGGCTCATCCACAGAAATAATCATGTATTTTTAAATATGCCCTACAGAAGAACTCAAGGTAGGGTTATATTGAAAGAAGTATCATACAGTCATGTAGCATGCTTAAAGTGTATAAAAGTAAATATTATCTGCGTTGTGACAATGACACTAACTTTTGAAGAAAAGCATGCAAAGAAAATTATTTTCATCCTTAGAGACAGAATATTTAATTACCTCTATGTTAATTACATTTGTGTTAATAAAATATGCTGTTCATCACGTAATTGAATTGAATGGCTGTATTAGAGAATTCAACAGTACACAAAGAGAAGTAAGTAGCATAAATGCCTTACTTCTGAGAGCTTATAAACCAAGAAAAGTAATGCAATCAAGAAAATGAAGAATATTCAAGCTGTAACTTAATGACTTTGATGTAGGATACAAGAAATAAATAGTTAGAAAGGAGACAGACAGGAACAGAAAGGAAAAGTAAAATATAACTTTAATATAAGAACCTGGTGCTAAAAAGCTTCAATCTTTACTCCCCAAACTAGTTCTCTTTCCCGGGCCTGTCTCTCCCAAAATTCTGGGAAATCTGTAGACCCTAGAGTTAACTGAAAGAAATTATAATTGCCCTGTGCGTTGTTAACAAGACAGATATGACATTTTGAGAAACCTATAATTTAGGGGACACTCCAGCTTATTTGTTAATCAGATGATGAAGACCTTGATCAACCTGAGGATCCTAAGATTGATCAGACCATAAACTGCCTTGGGACCACCGGACTGAAGCCGACCAGTCTACAGGACCACCATAAACTGTGGAACTCCCAGGCTGAGACCATCCTCACAGACCTCCTGTAGCCCACCCCTCACGAATGTCACCTATAAGAAAAGAGCCCTGCACTCCCCAAAATGTCTTTCTCCCTCTTGGGATGGCCCACATTCTCCCTTGAATGTGTATTTCCTATTTTTTTTCCTAAATAAACCTCTATGTCTCTGATTGGCACATGGTGAAATTCTTTTCCCATTACATTAGCCAAGAACCCTGCCAATCCTGAGTTCCTGAATTGAGGAATGGACCCGTCACCCCCAAGCCCCTGACTCTGTCAAACATGTGAAAAGATTCAGGTTTGGGTGAATTCTGTTTTTCCTCAATATCTGAAGTTGTTTTTTTTTTTTTTTCACATCACTCCATCTTCCTTACTGTATCAATAGCTCAGCAAAGACTGGATATAGCACCTGGCACACAGGAAACCCTAGTAACTTCTCGGTAATATTGGTGCATCACCACATGGGTTAAGTTGGCTAAACAGACTCATGCAATTAAAATATCTTAACCCACAGCAAACTTTACCGACAAAAAGAATATGTCAATAAGGCAAGAAAATAACATAAACACGACATTCTTCTCTGGAAGGATCCCGATTCATCAGACAAGCTTCTATAAAGTGCCCCTTTCTCACAGTCTGGGCTGAGACTCGGATGGCATGCACGTTATGTATGGAACATTGTTCCCAGGGGAAGCTGTCTGGGTTTAGGGCTTCTCAGTATTTATTTTACCTTAGTCATACAGAGAGAAAGAATCTGTGGGACTGCTTTCTATGCTCTAACCAACCATGGCCCACAACTCCACCAATTCTGAGTTTCTTTGTAATAAACAATCCGGATGAGCAAGTACACACTGTTAAAAGTACTTTTAAGATATATTCCCCTGTTACTAACTTCCGCCCAAATAGCAGACTGTTTACAAAGGGGTCTGGTTGAGGTCAAACATTAGAGGCACTGAAAACCATTTCCTTCCTAGAAGATATTATGATTGATTTTTTTAAAAAAAGAAGATCCTTTATAAATAGATATGGATTCTCATTTGACTCCTCCTTGATTTTTTCCCTTGCTATGCCTACTGTTTCTTTACAAAAGTCTCAATGCCTCAGTTTTCACATTTATTAACTATTTTTCTTGCTTTGCGTTAGAATCGCAGTCACTTAAGATTAGAGATATTCCTCTGCTGCTTCTACCATTCCATAGATTTCTTACATTGCACAACAACATTCCCCAAACTACTGGATTCCAGAACTTACTTCCTTGCTCACATTCTCTGAGCATTGATGAACAGCAGGAGCTTTGAGGAGCTTGGTCAGTTTTCTAGACTGTATAGGTCTTCTCATTTGGAGCAGCCACTGTCTGGGACATGTAATGCTCAAAGTAGACAGTAAGTCCATGCTCTGCTATGTGCAAGTTGGAGACCCAGGAAAGCCAGCAATGAAGTTCCAATCTGAGGTCAATGACTGAGACCCAGGAGAGCTGGTGGTGTAAGGACCTGTCCGGTGCAGGAGAACAGCATTTTCTCAGCCCAAGAAAGTAGGCAGAGAGAGTGAATTCTTCCCCCCTCCGCTCTTTTGTTCTCTTCTGATTCCTTAAGGGATTAGGGGATGCCCCACCACTATGGGGAGAGTAATTTACTTTACTCAGTCTGTTGACTCAAATGCTAATCTCCTCTGGAAGCACCCTCACAGGTACACCCAGAACAATGTTTAACCAAATACTTGGGTACCCCATGGTGCTGTCAAGGTGACATGTAACATTAATCACTGTAGACATGACAAATAACATGCTCCCTCACTTCTACATCCCAAGTCCAAAGTCAGGATGGCAGGGAAGCATCCAAGGAGAAAGGAGTGAACACAGACCACATTCTCCGCATCACAGTTATCCGCATCACCTTTAGCATCTCTCATATAATTTAAATTTGCTCACTTCATTTTACAAGGCAATTTATCTTTTCATCCATTCCTCTCAGCTTTGAGCCCTTCTTTTGAATATACAATGCTTATTAATGGGCCCTTCTTTTGAATATATAGTGCTTATTAATGGGCTTCATAAGACAAGGTGTATCAGTGACAGAGGAGGCTTTGAATGATCTGTTTCTCATCTTGCAGAATAGGAAAATATGCATTATGTACTTTTAGGAAGCATAAAGAGCTACATTCAGTTGTGCTTTGGATTAATATTTTCTTCTTGTCATCACCTTCATTTCATATATATATATATATGTTTAAAAATTTTTATATTGGTTTATAAACATATCATGAGTTCCACCATTCCTCCTTTAACCTGTCTCAGGTGTTTTGTCATAGCGATGGGAAGCTGACTAACATAGAAAATTGGCCTTATCCTCCAGAGGTAGTTTTCCCTTTTCCCTGATGGGCAAATACAGTTTTTACTAAATATCAAATTCAAGTAGAGACTGTACTGACTTGAGGTTTGGTAAATTTCCATCTTAACCCACTGGCTTGACTTTCCAATGGTGCCGCTCTGCAGGAATTCCAGTTGAGAGTCCAGTGTCCCAGTCAGGAGCCTTCACCTAGCTAATCCTCAATTCTAATCCTTGTGGTTTCGTTGTATATGACTGCCAAAAATCTCTTTTCTACTTTACAGCATTGTTACTAAATTTGCTTCCTACTTTTTGTTAGATAATAACCTCAGAATTTAGCACATGTTCACAGGAGAAAATGGCCTAGTATATTTGTTTCAGTTCTCTGCCTTCTCCTCTCCTTCTGAACTTAGTTGCAAGCATCTTTAATTTTTTTTTTTTTTGGCTCTAACCCTGAACTTCTGTCAATGTTTTTTCCTATCTTTTCTTTTTAATAACAGCCCTCCACCCAGACCTTCTTGTGTGTCCTCAACCTCTTGTCCAGTGAGAATTAGAAAAAGCCCCGAGTAAAAACATGGCTTCTGGCTGCTTCCTTATTGCTTTTTGTGATTCTGTCCCATGTCTTCAAATAGCTATATTTTTTTTTTTTGTAATTTATCTGGGATATCTTTCTGCAAGAGCATTTGCCAAAGCAAATCTATCTTAGCATGAAGACAGATTTCCTGTATACTTTTAAAGATATAATATTAGCTTCCCAACTCCAAGCCCTTTTATTTTTTTTTTAATTTTTATTTTTTGCGGTACTGAGGATTGAATCCAGGGGCGTACCCCTGGCCCTATTTTTTATCCTTTACTTTGAGACTGGGTCTCTCGAAGTTGAGGAGGGCCTCACTACGTACCTGAGGCTAGCTGTGAACCCAGATCCTCTGGTCTCCGCCTCCCAAGTACTGGGATTACAAGCATGCGCCACCACACCCGGCACTCCAAGCCCTTTTAAATCAGAGACAGGGCTCAGTAAAGATGAACCACATGACTCTCAGGAAATCCTGGAATTCTAGATGAATGAGGGTTTGAAAGTACAGATGTTGTGCAAAACTTAATGTCCTCTACTGTATAGCTGTAAATGTTCTGCCAAGAATACATAAGAATTAATATTTAAGACAAAAATTTGAGCATCTATTTATATGGCGAATCTTATCATGCCACTAAGAAAGTAAATACTGACATCTTTATGAAATGATATGTCTTTAGTGTTTATTTTCTTGATTCCTTATAAGAATATAACAACTGAGTAGGTCTATATCATCTTGCCGTAGAGAATATGCAGGGTGTGAATTAACTTTCTCCCCATTTTAAATCTTTGGTGAAATCAGGACATTCTAAATTCTAAAATATGTGTTAACATTGGCAGAAATTCCCCAAATGAAAAGAGCTCATATTGTATGCCATATTGGAATGGTCTTGAGCAGAGAATAAGGAAATTCACACTAATACTTCACTACTTTCTTCAGGATACTTACATTAAGGTTCAGGATTGTCTAGCACATTGAAATATAAATAAGGTGAAACCACAAAAACTTAACAAAAAAATAATAAAATTAAAAAAAGACTTCTTAGGAACTAAGGAAGAGTTACTAAGTAGTTTAGTTCTTTTCTTGAAAGAGAAAATTCACAAAACAAAATTTCAGAATGAGGTACAATATAAGAAGCAATTATAACTGTGACATTTGCACTAAAACAGACAAAATTATATATGTGTAAATACAATTGGGGTTTGTTTTGTAAATGAGAAAACTGGAGCACAGGATCTTTTGTTGAATGGGAAATCAGAAATCAGTAGATACCCAGGCTGTTGCAGACGGTTGCTAATGATCTGGGATTTCTTCCCATATAGTAAGAAAAGTCAAAAAAGAAAAACAAATGGTTGCAGTTCCTATTCAGAGTCGGTGAAACTTCTGCAATTGCCTAAAATATTTGTTCATCTATTTTTTTTTAATTCTGCATTTACCACCTCCTCCAGTCACACCTGTCAAAACATGTAGTTAAAATTAGGAAGAAGTTTACACTTAACTTGAGAAATCTATATGTTGTGATTTAAACTTTAGGGTAACATAAATGTATTTTATTTTATTATTTTATTTTTTGTTGTACTGGGTATTGAACCCAGAGGCTTTCTACCTCCAAGCTCTGTTTAATTTATTCTTTTGAAACAGGGTCTCACTAGGTTGCTGAAAGTGTCATTAATTGCTGAAGCTGGCCTTGAACCTGCAATCCTCCTGTCTCAGCCTTCCAAGTTCTGGGATTACAGGTGTGCACCACCATACCTGGCTGTCACAAATGTATTTTAACCAAAGCATATTGTGAAGCAATGAATACTAATGACCCATCATGAATAAGTCCAGTTATATAGGCATGTTTTACAAAGGAGACAAAATAAATATCTGGTTTCTTTCATTTTTCCTTTCCCATTATTTAAAAAATAAAGGTTAAGATTTATGGGATTTCTCTTCCAGATTTATCTCATATAAGCTTATTAGCCTATAATGCAAGTATTACAGTTAGATATAAAATGTCCCCTAAAGAGCTCATTTATTAATATTAGGGGTTGATATAGTGGAGTCATGAGGGTTATAATCCCCAAAGTGGATAAATCCATTGTAATGGATTGACCTGGGTGGTACCCGGTAGGCCAGTAGGGTGTAGCTGGAGGAGGTGGGTCCTTGGGGGTGCGGCCTTGGAGATTATATAAATGGTTCCTTCTCCCCTGGCTCACTCTCTTGCTTCTGCCTCCATGATGTGAGGAGCACAGCCCATGTGCTCTCCCTTTCTCTGCTTCCTGTCGCCATGCCCTGAGATCTGTGGTCCCCGGCCTCACATGGACTGAACCCCAAACCATAAGGAAATACATCTTCTTTCCTCTAAGTTACACAGTCAATGTTTTTAGATTATAGCTGCAAGAATGCTGACAGATACAGCAAGGCATGTCAGGGACACCTTACAATCGCAAATCATTACCTTGCATATTTACATTGCTTATTGAGTAGATTCCTTGACTCAGCTTATTCCTTCTCGCTAGCTGAGATATTCCTGGGTGTCTTATTAGTGCTAGATGTTATTTTTTCCTAGTCTAAGGAGGATATGGGTAGTTTCTCATTTGCACTTTGGAAACCTTTAAAGGAGGAGCTAGATACTGCTCAGGGATTTCACAAAAGGGGAATTCAGTAGTGAGCTTAAAGTCATTCCAGCACCGCTGTCACCCTTCAGACACTCAGGCTACTTCCTCTATTTTATCTTTGACCCTCTTGCTACACTAAGCTCCTCCCAGCAGGGCCTTTTAGGGTATCTATCTCTATTTCTGGGTATGTCTGACTTCCAATTTTATTGTCCAATTTTGCTTTTTCACCTTTTTATCATCTTAGCTGGTACCTGATACCTGAATAAAAGGTGAAAGGATGACATCTGTTTTTAAAAAATGTATGTTTGAATATTCTGGGAGATTTAAACAGTGCTATTTTACTGGAAGTTCTTCTTTTCTGAGAAACTGTGACTCAGAAGGTGTGACCAAGGTCCCTGCTAATGTAGCTCTGAGTATTGATAATCCTACTCTGCAGTAATGAATCAACCTCTGAACAGATGTATACTTCAAAATATCATTTTGTCTTCCTTCAGTGAATGTCCCAATAGGGTACTTAACGGGAAAAATAATTAATCCAATCTCTCACCTGCCCTTTTTTTCTAACTGAAATCAAGTCTCCCTTAAAAAAAGAATAAGTGAAAATATTTTCTACTCTAATATAATGATATCATTTTCCTATCTAATTGAGACTTCCAGCAGCTATAAACTCTGTGAGGTGCTGGACTCACACACTCAACTTGTGGATCTGCTTACATGGTGTATCATTTCCAACCTACCACGTTGGATAATTATGCATCTGGCCCACTTTTCTTTGTAGAACATATCTGATTTGAATGGTGATCCCAAATAGTATGCACGTTTGTATTGTCCTGCACCCTGGGTACAGCAAGGACCTCCAGAGACCTTGTAGGTATATAGGATGCACTCGTGTTGAGTGAACGGTTGAAAGAGGAGCCCGAGTTGCCATCTGTATTTCCCTCTTTCCTCTTGCCTGCCCTGGTCCTTTCCCAGCTATCCATGGGATGTCAGTCATCTCTCAGACATCCCCCAGTGCTTGAATAGACAATAAAACAAAGCCATGTAAATTGTGTGGCTTCATGAAACACGGAGCCTGGAGCGATACAGGTGTTGCTATTTAATTGTGGCCATCTGCAAGTTCACTGAGCACAAAGGGTGATGGATCTCTGTGTTTGTATTTGACTAATATCTGTCTTGATAAATTCAGGCTCCAAGCAGGAAAGAAGGCTTTCCATCAAATGCACTTTATTTATCTATCTATTGATTTATTTAGTACTGGGGATTGAACCCAAGGAGTATTCTACTTCTGAGCCACACTTCTAGTCCTACTTTTTTATTATTTTTTACTTTTGAAAAACGGTCTTGCTAAGTTGCCGAGGGGAGGGTCTTGCTAGGTTGCTGAGACTGGTCTTGAACCTCCCAAGTACTGGAATTACAGGCATATGCCACCATGCCCAGCTCAAATACACTTTACAGCGTCAATAAGCACACGTTTAGGTTACAGAGAAGGCATCCCTGCAGAGCCTGAAGACTTGGGTGATGAGGTTAGAGAGAGTAGTGCGTAATCCTGAGACAAGCACTATTAAAGAAATATCCATGCTAAGACACTAGAGCACAAAGCCAGAGGCTGACATGTTAATGGGAGCCCACAAGAACACTCTCAGGGAGATACAGCCTGTCCAGAAGAAAGGCTATTTCCCTAGCTGTCCAGTTGAGGACTCTGAGCAGTGCCTGAACGAGAAAGCCAGCCTCATGGTAGAACCTCTGACAGGTCTTCTGCACTGCCATGCGACTGCACAGTGAATTCTATGCGTTGATTCCAAAGCGGCTCAGGTGTCCCGAATAAATCTTTCATCAGCTTAAGTCTCAAGTTAATAACTACACAGCCTTAGTATTATTCTATGCAGATCTCTGAAATAGATGATTCTTCCCTGACAATTAAAATCAAGCATTTCATGCTCACAGGAGGCAAAATCATGCCCATTAGATTTGTTCACATTAAGGAGATTTATTTTGACTAGGTGTCTCACTTGTCACATTTGCATAATGACAGGGTTCTCTACGCTGGCTGCGCACACACCTCTTTAGTCCATCAAACACGCGTGGCCACAGGCAGACCTGTTTTATGTATGGTACCAGCTAGAATAGAGCTCCATAGCTTACCATATGGGTAATTAATTATTTCTACAGCATAAATCCAATATCTATTTTTTAACCCATCCTTTTCAAATCTGTACAGTCACTGTGTACCTAGGCGAGAAGGAGGCAACTTAATATAAATATTAAGAAAGGAAAAAATTTGGTCCCGAGACACCAAGTGCCACTAAAACATTAATTTTGCAGCTTGAAAAAGAAGAATGACTAAAAATGAATGGAAAAATCAGAATGTTTATTTCCTGCAATCTCATAAACTGTAGGCATGATCCAGAGAATGTCATGCTTAGCATTTGATTTCTGCTGGGGTTTTAAAATGATGCTTAATTGCAGATGGTGACCTTCTGAATAAGACACTGTTTACAAGTGTTAAATTTCAAATAGGAGGCTTCCCTGGTTTTCCATAACCTGTCTTTAGGGAATAGTGTAAAAAAAAATCTGAGCGAAGATTGATAAATCAAGAAAAAAAAAAGATACTTCTGTGTTAACAGATTGCTCATCTATCCATTCCCAACGATGCAACCAGATTTGGAATTCAAATTATTTCAGAATAAAATTTTTATCTTAGTGGTATCTGGTATTATTTTATTTAAAAAATACTTTTAAGCCAGGTGTGTGGTATGGGTAATCCCAGTGCTTGGGAGGCTGAGACAGGAGGATCACAGGTTCAAGGCCAGCATGCAGTAACTTAGCAAGACCTTGTTTCAAAATAAAAAAAATAAGTATTAGGGAATCAGCCTAGGTGTCTATCAACAGATGAACGGATTACAAAACTGTAGTATATACACACAATGGAATTTTATTCAGCCCTCAAGAAGAACAAAATTATGCCATTTGCAGCAAACTGGATAGAACTTGAGAATATTATGCTAAGCTTGATTACCTAGTCTCAAAAAGTAAATAGTTTTATGTTTTCTCTCATATGTGGAAGCTAGATAGAAATGGGGAAGCAAGGGTAACCTCAGAGATAGAGGAGCAGAGACCCCAATAGAGTGATGGAGAGGGGATAGAGATGTAAAGAAGGTAACAGTTGGAACAATGCTTTGTACATATTTTAGATTACCAATGTCAATCTCAAAGATCTCCCCTCTGTCCCCTTTGAGGAGAGAGGGGATTGGGATCTGGAGGGAAGTGCTCCAAGACTTGTGTGCATCTATGTTCTATCACTCTATACCTCTGTATGATGTATAATTACAATGCACCAATAAAAGTACAAGAAGTCAAAATAAATAAACAGTAAAAATAACAATCATTTGGGAGGTAATAGAGAGGAATATAATATTCTCATCTACTAGTGAAGACTAGGGCTATTGAATTGGTTGAGGTACTTATTTAAATGCTATAAACCTTTAACAGAAATTAGTTCTTTGGCCTAATATGACTTTTCAGTAGTCTACATTCAACTCTCCTGCTCTGTCTTGTGTGTGGAAGGATGTCTAATATATCTATCCACAATTTGTTCCATAAAGCATTGACATGTGTCCAGAACATGATGAATTACATATCGAAAGTCATACTTTTAAATATATTTATTGGTGCACTGTAATTTTACAACATAGTGAGGTTCAGAGCGATATAAACATACATGCACACATCTGGTGTGTTTCCTACTGGGTCCCACCCCTTCCCCCATATGTGTTAATGAGATTGGTAGTGATACGTTCATATATGACCATAGCATTATTTGAACAGTTTCCTTCACCAATTCTCAATACTTTTCTTTTTTGGGGGGATGGAGAGTGTGGGTACTGGGGACTGAACCCAGTGACATTCTCCCTCTGAGCTACACCCCTAGCCCTTTTTATTTTCCTTTTCATTTATTTATTAATTTATTTAGGTTTTGAAACAAGGTCTTGTCTCACTAGGTTGCTGAGAGTCTCCCTACATTGCTGAGGCTGTCCTTGAACCTGAGGTCCTCCTGTCTCAGCCTCCCAAGTCCTGGGATTACAGGTGTGTGCCACCATGCCCAACTCTCAATATTTTTCTGTGCTATAAATTATGGCAGTGGCTAGAAGTTATAGGGTGGGAAATGGGCATCATCTCATTACCTTCTTAATCGTCAATGTCTACCAGGTCTTCAGCACTTTCTCTGAAATAGCAACAATCACTTGCTATCTCTTGCTAGCAATTTCTGTGCATAGCCATTTAACATATCTGTAGATTAAAAACAGAGTTAAGGAAGAGGTAGAAATGCTGGTGACATCTGGAGAGGAATGCTTTGTAGAGAGACCATGGCTGCTTTTGTTTATGGGGCTTGTGCTTTCTAGCAGGAGTTGTGGATACATTAAAGAAAGTAAGATTGCAGAAATGGGCTGGCTGTCAAATGGTGGAACCAACCTAGGTGTCCATCAACAGATGAATGGATTACAAAATTATGGGATAGACACAGGATGGAATTCTACTCAGCAGTCAAGAAGAACAAAGTAATGTCATTTGCAGGAAAATGGATGGACCTGGAGAACATCATGTTAAGTGAGATCAGCCAGTCACAGAAAGTGAAGGGTCATATGTTTTCTCTCATATGTGGAAGCTAGGGAGTAATCGGGATACCAGAGGGACTTCAGATAATGGAGGAGAAACTCCAGCGGAGCCAGGGAGGTGGTTTAGGGGAAGGGGGGGGAGAGGGAGGATCAAAGAAGGAATCACTTCCATTGACATTATGTGCATATGTGAGAATACCAATCTCAATTTCAATACCTATATGGGGAAGGTGGGGAAGTGGGGAGGAAGCTGGGGGGGGGGGGAAGCCCGCCAAGTGCTGTGCATGTATGTCACCGTCACTATGATCTACATTATGATGTGAGAATATAATGCATAAATAAAAGTATAAAAATATTAAAAAAAGAAATGGGATAGCTGTGAACCCACAGTAATAGCTTCTCTAGCTATTTCTTCTCTGCCCACCTCTAGCCTGTCCCTCCCTATTATAGCTGTAGCACCGTGACCCATGTCCTAGGTCACTGCAGAGGACTGGCAGAACACATAAGGACTCTCTAATCCTTAGGCATGTCCATTTGCATAGTTGGGGAGAATCTGAAGACATTTGTGTCTCGGTGCATTTGAACCTTGATCCATCTTAAGCGATTGACTATTTTGAGACCCTCAATGAGAAATCTATGGCTACATGAATAATGCAAACGAAGACCACATGTAGTTTCTGCTTTTCAAATCTCAGGCTTAGCTAAATGAAATTGGTGCATATGGCTTCCTATGGCTACATGAAACTCTTTTTACAAAAAGAAGGATGTGCAGAGCTTATCACAAAGCCTGAATATGATAACCTCCTGAGAGAGAGAGAGAGAGAGAGAGAGAGAGATGATACATTGGTAAAGGTTGAAGATTCTATGATATAAAGAGACTAGAGAAACCAGAAGCAAAAGCTGAATACCTGCCTGTCTTTAATAAGACCATGCCATTCTATGCAGACTTTTTCTTCCCAGTGACTTCTTACTGTGTTTTTAGCAAACATAAAGAAATGCTTGGGACAAATAGATTCGGTAGAACAATACTTAAGCATTTTGTGACTAGTTCAAAAGCACAGTGAAATGTATGGATATAGTCTTTTATCTGCCTGATGTAAATGGTATCATTAGATAAAAGAATGTTCTAAGTTTTTGATGGAATCAAAGGTTTATGTAGAGAGCAAAGTGGTTGCTAATTCATTTGAGAAATTGATCAGATGTATAGCCCAGTCTTATCAGATAAAGGTGAAAAGTTGTCTGGTTTTCTTTGATTTAGTACTTTCATTATTGAAGTGGTTAAAGAATATGTAAAAAATCTATTGACCAAGAAAATTCCACAAATCTCCTAGAAAGCTTGTTATGAGGGAAAAAAATAGCAAGCTATCATAAGCACCTGGCAAGGCGATATAAGACTAACAATTTTCTGAAAATGTAGAATTTTTAATCAATGATGTTAAGTAAATTATCTATTGTTCTGAATTTGAAATGGAAGTATCAATGTGAATCATTTTAATGCAGATAGACAAATATGTATGCATACACGCACACAAACACACATGTTTCCCATAGTTGCATATAGAGACAATAAACAAGTAAGTGAGTAGGAAGTATAGCTATGTGATTAAGAAAATCTATTTTGTTCTGATGTATAATTGAAAGGATCACTATGAACTCCTTTTTTGTTTCATAAATATACATATGTCTTAGCTTCCAATGCTGAATCAGTGACCAACCCCAGCTGACTCCAATGTAGGGGCATGAAATACACAAGGCACATTCAGAGCATCTTTTCACAGCTGATAAGAATCTCAAAAGGTCTCAGAAATCACAACAAAGAAGCTCTTACTGGCCAAAGATGGGAACTAATAAACATGATTGCCGTGGATGGAAACACATCGAACATTTTTAAATCCAGGAGCTTATATATTTCAAAAATAACATACTACTGGTCGATTTGAAAAGTTGCTGGGAAATATATTAAAAAAACACCCATAAGGGGAAAAATATCAACATTCATGTCACCCTTTCTTTATGAACTAGATGTCTAGGTAAACAAGCAGTTGAGGAAGGAAAGTTCTCCTGATAGAATTGGTTCAGCTGATACATGAAGGAATGATAAGCGATCATCAGTGATCTGCGATCCACAACAAGCAAGGATCCTAGTACAAAGGCCAATGACATTTCCGGATGAAAAATCGAAACCACCAATAAAGCAGTTTTGCAAAAAAAAAGAAAAGAAAAGGTCAAACCCATTTCTGATGAAAATTCTAAATCTAAACAATTTATACATAAGGTGCAACATCATATTACAGAGGTATAATAAGCAAAATCCTGACTGTGGTGTATTCTGTAGGATACCAAGCTGGTTTCCTAAATAAACACACACACACACACACACACACACACACACACACAGAGAGAGAGAGAGAGAGAGAGAGAGAGAGAGAGAGAGAAAGATTGATTTAAAAAGACTTTAGGAGCCAGGCGTGGTGGCGCACACCTGTAATTCTAGTACATGGGAGGCTGAGACAGGAGGATCGCAGGTTTAAGGCCTGCTTCAGCAACTTAGTGAGACCCTGTTTCAAAATAAAATAGGGCTGGAGGTGTAGCTCAGAAGTAGAACGCCCCTGGTTTCTATCCCCAGTACTCCCCCCCGCCACACAAAGACATTGGAAATATAACCAATCACAATGCATACTGTGATTCAAGCAAGTGAATTACTCTAATTAATTAATGGGACAATAATGGGAATTTGAATACTGACTGGGTATTTGGTTATATCGAGAAGCTTTCGTGCTGTAGATCTTCTGCTTTGAGAAATGAGAACTGAAAGACAAGAACTAATGTGCTGTTATTCATGATGAGGACAGCTCCCTGGCATGAGACCAGGCATTGGTTCTGGGGTTCACTGTTGGAGTTGTTCAACTCACTCTATATGTGGTCTTAATGTATGTGTGTCTCCATTTCTTATCTCTATCTACCTTTCCATGTGCATCTTTGCTGTTAAATCGATTGTGCTCCCTTTGTGGGGGAGCAATGTTTTAAAAGTGTGATGGCGCACACTTGTAATCCCAGTACTTGGGAGGCTGAGACCGGAGGATCTGGGTTCGCGGCCAGCTTCAGCTACTTAGTGAGGCCCTCTGCAACTTAGTGAGACCCGGTTTCAAAATAAAAAATAAAAATATAGCACTGGAGGTGCAACTCAGAGGTAGACTGTCTCTGGGTTCAATCCCCAGTACCACACACACACACACACACACACACACACACACACACACATACGTACACATA
Source organism: Glis glis (assembly GCA_004027185.1). Classification (NCBI taxonomy): domain Eukaryota; kingdom Metazoa; phylum Chordata; class Mammalia; order Rodentia; family Gliridae; genus Glis; species Glis glis. The sequence goes on from PVJS01022004.1 coordinate 28,512, forward strand.
ATAAAATCCTTTTTCTTAGGAAAAGGCATACCTTTTTTTTCCTCAAACCTCCCCCATGTTATGCTATTTAAGTTTGTTTTATCTCCTCCTTCTAAGGCTTGCTATGAAAATCAAGATCAGCATTTTTTTTAGAGGAGAAAGAAAAGGTGAAGAAACACTCTCACCTCCAGAAAGAGGTACAATGTTAACTTAAATAAACATAGCATGGATTATTATAGAATAATATACAGGCAGCTAAGGGAGAATTTGCCACTAATGAGAACTGAGAATCACAGGGTGGATTTAGCTTAATAATGTTAATGTCTTCTACTTGTCTGCTGAGGTTTCTATAAATAACACATGCACAGGCACATCCTTCCTGATTAGCTTCTCCCTCTTGACTTACTTCATCAGTTGGTGCCATCAGACTCCTTTGAAAGTCATTGCAACTGATTAAGAGACGAGCTGGCTCCTTCTCACAGGGCTCACAGAGCTGGTAAGAAGGCAGGAGAGGTGCACACCTGTAATCCCAGTACTTGGGAGGCTGAGACAGGAGGATAGCAGGTTCGAGGACAGCCTCAGCATCTTAGCCAGATCCTCAGCAACTTAGCAGTACCATGTTTAAAAATAAAAAATAAAATAGGACTGGGGGTGTAGCTCAGAGGTAGAATGCCTCTGGGTTCAACCTCCAGTACCAAAATGGAAGGAAGAAAAGAAGAAGGAAGGAAGGAAGGAAGGGAGGAAGGGAGGGAGGGAGGGAGGAAGGAAGGAAGGAAGGAAGGAAGGAAGGAGAGGAAAAAAGAAGGAAGGGAGGGAGGAAGGAAGGAAGGAAGGAAGGAAGGAAGGAAGGAAGGAAATGCAGGCTTTGTCTGGGCTCCCAAGTGTCTACAGGATTATGTGAGTCCCCCTTAGGAGGTTAACAGAGACCCAGAATTCCCAGGGTGCACTGGGGTCATGGCTGCAATATGAAGCCTGAAATGGAGGCTCTTGGGAAGAAAACTAGCCATTCCGCTCTGTTATGAATAAGTGAGACTTGCCCGAGTTGCTAAGTCAGATAGTAATTTTATACCCTAGACTCCCACTTAGCTTCCCAGTTTCTTCTAATGTACTCGAACAGAAGAGAGGGCCCGGCCCACTGGCTCTGCTTTGCGATGATTCGGTGGCAAATTTTTGCTTCATTTGGCACATTGGAAAATATTATTTTTATACTGGAAGCCTTTGAGTATAACTTTCATGAAGAAAAAGTAAATCTTCTACTTGTAGTAATTTCCATTTAACTATTCTTAACGTTATTAATGAAAGAAAGAGGAGGTAGAGGAAAATGAGGAAAAAAAGAAAATGAGGAAGCTGTAGCTTTTGGGTTCTACATTTCCTAGGAAAATGGGGGGAAGATAAGTTTCTGGTTTTAGACATTTGCTTTTCCATTATAGAACTTCTCTGAAAGTAATACCTGGTCTCTGTCCCCTCTTACTATTGTGGGCATGGTTTCTGCATATGGAATTGAATTATTAATAAGAATTTCACACTTCTAATGAGCACCCGCTGTCTTCTTTGGGTCAGTACATTTTTATCATTTTTTAAAGAACATTAATCACATATGCCAAATTACGATCTAGTTTGATATATTGCTTTTTTAAAAAAAATGTGTTTTCAGCTAATTTTAGACTTACAGAAAAGTTACAAGAATGGTACAGAGAGTTCCATACAGCTCTCACCCCGCTTCCTCTAATGTTAACATCTTGTATAACTGGAGTACAATCAACTTAACCAAAAAAATCAACTCTTAAACGATACTATTAACTAAATAGTGGGGTTCGTTGGATAAATAAAACTTCTAGAAACAACAGAAAAATAAAAAAGAAATAATAGTTCAGCCCTTCATATCCATGGGTTCAGCAGTCATAGATCCAGGCTATCCTAGATATACAACTACATTGTTAGGCCTTGCTACAGTTGTGTCTGTACTGAACATGTGTAGACTTTTTCCCCTTATTGTTATTCCTTAAACAATACAAGTATTTACATAGAATTTACATTGTATTAGTTACTAGAAGCAATCTAGGGATGATTTAAAGCATACAGGAGAATATGCGTCAGTTATGTACAAATCCTATGCCATCTTGTATGAGACTTGAGCATCCTTCTTCTGTTTGGGTATCAAATGGACTTTCTGGAACCAATCCTTCATGGATCCTGAGCAATGACTGTATATATTTTGGTCTTCCTCCCCATTTCTTAGCACATAATTACTAAAACCCTAAGACTCTCCAAAGTGATGTGTCTTTTTGTACGCTGTTTACTCATCATTTCACTAATGAAATGCCTGAGGTTGTCTACGTTATAAAAAAAGAGGTTTATTTTGGCTCATGATTCTGGAGATGCAAGGTCAAGGAGTCACTTTTGGTGCCAGGGAGTGCTGTGTGTGTGTCCTCCTCCTCCTCCTCCTCCTCCT